>VYVB01000438.1:0-147500 GCA_009761775.1 Ficus carica
TTTTCTCAAATAAACCTTTAGTCTAATTTGGCAACTAATTTCTTTTTTCAAGCGTCTACTTAGGTCTTTTTTTTTTCTTTTTTCTTTTTTTCTTTTTTTTAACTAGAATAAACTCACGAGAGAATAATAGATTAAGAAAGAAATTAAACTCTTCAGAAAAGTTTACATTCACGTACGAAAAAATATTATATATATAAAAAATATTCTAACAGGTGTTCCAACTAGTTAATAGTATTAAGATTTGATATTTTTAGATCCGCCAGTGTCTGGAGGGATGTCTCTGGCTTTCAGCTACCAAAGCCAGGATTAAGTTGAAGTACCATCCCCATAGTAGAACCTGTTAGAAATTTTATTCCTATGTGTTCTTATCCGCATTCTATCGTAAAAAAATAATGTGTGAATTCCAAATTAATTGTGATCATTCTGTTGAATATTCATGAGTATTTATCCGGATACTTTGCGTACAGGTTTCTCATGTTCAGAAATTTTTGGCGATTTAAATTTTGATTATTAGTTCTCCTCGTCCTAAGGGTAAGGGTCGCTCTGCTCTCTCAAGACCTAAGGCGAGTTCATTAGCTCAATAATATAGATACTAATTATAAATAAAAATAACATGACTAAAATTCAAACAAATATATAAGTTCTCTTTAAATCTGAATCTTCAAGTTACCTGATACCGCTTGGACAATTAGACACCCAACAGGTAATCGAAACAACCCAATTGAGCGGAGGTGTACCAATTGAGCTATATCCTCCCGAGCCGAGAGGATATGATGAGACAGGAGAGAACGGTTCAAATTGTCACAGGTTTGCCTACGAGACTGAATTGTCTTATCGTAGTTAATACGATGAAGTTGAGTGATTTTGCCACTTATCTGGTCGAGGGACATCATATATAGTACCAGTGACTCCTGCTTTTTCCACTTCGCAGGAAACATTTTATGCAACTTTCCTTTGATGATTATTTTTCTGAACCACAAAGATCTAGTAACTGTTATTGAAAGGTTGGTTGAAAATGATTGTGATTCTTAAAAAATAATGAAAACTATATTTACAAGGTCATGTAAGCATACACTTTTACAAGAGTTAATTAGAAATTCACATTACTTCATAACAGAGGCCTAAAAACTAGGGACAGAAATAGTTTGAAATAGTAGATAGTTTTTCAATTCGAAAATAACCAAGTGTGCTGGTCGTATCCCTTAGTTATCTACACTACATCAGATTAGCCAGGAACTAAGGAATCTAATTTTTCACACTTCCCTTAAACTTGTTCAGAAGAAATATCTGTCATCCCCAGCTTGCAAGTCATTTTCATTGAAAGACTTTGGTGAGACTCTCTGCCAAGACGTGCGAACTGTCTGCGCCCCGGAACACATTCTGTGGAAATCGCTCTCATTTTTTCTCTTTGGTAAAATGGTGATTCACCTTTTTATCATCCTTTTGGTAAAATGGTAAAATGGTGATTGTCTAACTTCCTAGGCTTCTCACCTGAGATCTTCAACTCTACTTCTATCAACCTACTTTTCGAAAAAATAAAAAATAATAATAATTCTCGAGGTTATCGAGTTTCCTAGCCTCCAACAACTCCTATAGTGTTAGATAATATATAGAGAGCATAAACAACGAACAAATGAATATAACGAAATTGATTACACCGAAACTCAACCTTAACACGAAGGAAACAACACAATCTAAGATCGTCGAGGCACGTGAGACACGCTTTCCTTAAAACAGATTTGTTCCCTCCGGTAAGTGCACGAGGCTTCAACAGACGTCTGTCTCCCAGGATACAACGACAAACAAACGGTAGTCTAGCACGATCGAAAACCGCTTCCGGCGAATTTGAAATCAAAGCCTTCCCTCTATCACCAAAACTCAAAAATCCGACCACTACAAGAAGAGAAAACCGAGAGCAAGAAAGAAGAAGAGCTAGTGTGCTGTGGGATTTTGTGTGTTCAAGACAAAACCAAATTCATGAGGTTTTAAATTCGGATTTAGTGCTGCCCATTAATTCTTGGAATATGAACAATTTCCAGAAAATGGAAAGACAAAGCTTGTTCATATTCTGGAAAAATCCGAAATTATGTTGGAGAGGAAAAAAAATTCCAAAACAAAGCCCACGAAAGGACAAGCTCGACGAACTAGCATTTGCGTCGCCCACGTCGTGCGAGCGCACACATTGGGCCCCTAACCCACCGGGGCTGTGATTTGCACCCCCCCTGCGCATGAGAGAGCATCTTGGGTTTACAATGTTACTCAAGTCCAAAAGTGCAAATCATTATAAAGTCCATCAAGTTTTCATGCCTAAGCAATGTGGGACTCCACATATATAAGCAATTTTTCCAACAAAATCCTATTCCATTAGGCACACTTTGAGCATCAATTTCTCATTCACCCGAATACCATTTTGAGCGTATGAATATATGATTTCGATATCCTCGCGACGGAGAACGCAAATCCACCAAGACCCGTTAATTCTATTAAGTGGATCTCATTCAAATTTAGACCTCAAAATGGTTTAAAAAACCATTTTTTCCAACAATCCCCCACATGAATGAAAATTGACCAACGACGAGGGAAAACAAAAGACACGACATGGTGATAGAGTTCTACGGTTAACATCTGCATAGGATAGGTAGGCGTTAACCCTTGAACCTTCCCTTGTGAAAATATACTTACTTTACTGGCTGATCAATAGAAGCGTTATCCTTGAACTGTTCTACCGTTTGGGTAAACGATACTATACCTCACATAGATATTTTCCTGACATAGTTTCAGTTCTCATGGTTATGTCCATTTTGGCCGTGGACATCATCCTGGTTCTGCAAGAGTTTTAAAGAATTGAGCCCTAGCAATTCTTCTTAGAAGCGGCCCCACTTCTCTCTCACATAGGTGATTTCTTAATCAAGAGTCCCGAATTACTCTGCTCGGATTCCCGACGCTTAAGAATCATTAAAAGCATAGCTTAACCTATCTCGTACAGGTATCACTGTTTTCATCATAGGAATGAGCTGGAGGGTAACCCCCACAGTGATCTCACTCGGTCTATATAGTTTAGTTATCCCATTGAACCTAGATCTTGGGATCTCCAGTCAACTAGGTTGGGTTTCCACTGTTTTGACCTATTATTTTATGGGCTTAAGTCCCATTCCCCTTGATGATTTCTCAACTAGATCTCTATTCAACCATTTGGTTAACGGATCCGCGATATTTTCTTTTAACTTTAGGGTTTAGGGTTTAGGAATCTTGTGGAAGCCTCCTTTTATAGGCTTAAGGATTGGGTGTTACAAAACCAAATCCATAAGGTTTTAAATTCGGATTTTGTGCTGCCCATTAATTCTTGGAACATGAACAATTTCCAGAAGATGGAAAGACAAAGCTTGTTCATATTTTGGAAAAATCCGAAATTATGTTGGAGAGAAAAAAAAATTCCAAAACAAAGCCCGTGAAAGGACAAGCTCGACGAACCGGCATTTGCATCGCTCATGTCGTGCGAGCACACACATTGGGCCCCTAACCCACCGGGGATGTGATTTGCACCCCCCCACGCGTGAGAGAGTATCTTGGGTTCACAATGTTACCCAAGTGCAAAAGTGCAAATCTTTATAAAGTCCATCAAGTTTTCATGCCTAAGCAATGTGGGACGCCACATATATAAGTAATTTTTCCAACAAAATCCTATTCCATTGGGCACATTTTGAGCATCAATTTCTCATTCACCCGAATACCATTTTGAGCCTATGAATATATGATTTTGATATCCTCGCGATGGAGAACGCAAATCCACCAAGACCCGTTAATTCTATTAAGTGGGTCCCATTCAAATTTGGACCTCAAAATGGTTCCTCAAAATGGTTTAAAAAACCATTTTTTCCAACACCTAGAACGCATCACTGTTTGCTTTGATCAGCAGAGGATTTCTTCCTTTAAATTACAGCCGTTTCCTGGAAATCCCTTTTAGATACCAAATGGATCTGATACACAGCTACAAAAACATCCCAGAGAAGAGTGCAAAATTGAATATATAATCACAAAATATATGTATCTTCATCAGATGAATCACTTGGGAGACTACAATTAATCACAAACTTCAAAGGCAAACCCAGTGAGAATATGCCTCCTCAATCGTAACTTTTTGTTTTGTTTCTGGTCTTTTCAAAATGGATGATTGAAAACTGATTTATTTTGTCTGTCTTGATTAATTACAATTTGTCCGAGTGTTTAATGTTATTTTCATCTATTAGATGTTACTAATATTTCGTCGTGAGATGTGGAGATCTAGCGAGACTTGTAAGAGAGAAAGCTATGTTAAATTTCACATTGTTTTTTTGTACGAGTTTTCAAATTTCACTTGGCATCTTCCAACCTGAGAATTCATGAAACCTCGCTTATTTTAAGACTATTTCTGCCAACAAATCTTCTGGTTGGAAACCTTATCAAACAAGAATAAAAGAGTTTATTGCTAATTCAACGGCCAAAAAAAAAAAAAAAAAGAGTTTATTGCTAACTAGGGGAGTAGTAAGTATAATCTCTTAAGGGTGATCTAGTGTATGAAGAAATGAAAAGGCCAGCGGATGCACAAAGTAAAATACCAATATGGAAACATGCATGTCAAAACTGTATGCAAAGAAAAATGAGCAACGGGGTGGAAGAAATTAGATCTGTAGTGAGAAATTTCCATTAAACATAATGTGGAATTTCAATATCATTTTAGGAGAATGACAGCCAATTAGTGTAAGAACAAATTGCTCAACTTTCTAAGGTACTGAAAAGTGATTGAAAATCACACAGAGAATTGTCATTCCAGTACTCACGATAAATTTGTTGATGTTGTTAATATGCAGTATATTTTGAAAGTGATCTGCAAGCTTTGTGTGAAGAAGCTGCAATAATGCCAACAAGAGAATTGGGTCAAACCCCTGTACAGTTGTTTTTCACGAGTAATTTGAATCCAATTAATCGGTCTGTACATTTTAAAGATTAATGTTATATATCAGCAGGAATGCCCATATTTTATGAAGTGTACAACTTATATTGAGATTCGAATACTGCATACTTCATCCAATATGGGGTTCTTGTCTAATAAGAATTATGAAAACTACCAAGGGCATGCTTGGTACACTATATTAGTATTACGTATTGTATTATTTAAAATAATAGGATGTTTGATAACATCAATATATTTTATGAATTAGTACGAAATCAAAAATTATTAATACAATACGAAATATGATTTCTAACACGACAAAAAACCTTTGTTAATGGGATTTGCGATGAGGCTCGGGGTTGTTTCGGGATGACGGAGCCGAATCAGGTTTTGAGGTCTAGACAAGTTTGTAGACAAGGTTCGAGGTCAAAATCAGGTTTTGGCTCGAGAGTCAGGGTTAGGGTTGGGTTTTGGGAGAATTTCGATACAAGGGCGGGCTAGAGTTTTGGAACGGGTAGGGTTTTGGTACCGTGGTGGTGGTCGAGTTTAGAACAGAAGTCTGGTTTGTGTTTCAAAATTGAATCAGAAATCTGGTTGGTGCGGTATCAGTGTAGAAGTTGAGTTTTGGTACTGGGTTAGGAGTCGAGTCAGGATAGGGGTCAATATTGAATTTCGGGATGGGGCCGGATTGGGTTTCTAAACAGGGTAAGAGGGGGTTTTGGAGACAGGGCCGGATTTTGGTACGGGGGTTGTAACATCAACCTGAAAATTTATGATACTCATAGGTTGTATACCTAGTAAATATAACATCAATCTGAAAATTTACACCGGTAGATTCATTGGATTCTAATCGAAAAGAATGGGGATTAACTACATCCGATAGAAATAGAAAAGAACCCAATTGTTATCCAAGGAAATGTAAACTTACTTTAAAAAGCAGTAGATTACTTTTAGGGTCTATTATATATGGTAAGAGATTAAACATTACAATTATTAAATTGATCAGTTCTATTATGATAATAAATAATCATTTACAACTATAAATATGCTTCAAGGGTCATATTTTATATTTCACATTCTCTTATGAAATCTCCTATTTAGGCCTTTTGGAGAAAATAGGGTTCTTGATTCTTCTCTTTTATTAGAGAGCTTTTGAAATATTGTGCATGTATTATTTGAAAAGTAATCTCGGCGGTTTGATATCATTATTCATATATATATATATATATATATATTATTAGAAGTAATTTTGCACCAAAACATCTAATTTAATTAAGTAAAAATAATAATAAATCAAACCTAGTTCTACTGCAAAAGGTATTCCATCTATCTTTTATTTAGTATAAGAATAAATATTGCAATATAGAACCTCAATAAATTGTAATTAGCATTTCATAACTATAAATTGATTAAATCTCTTGCTTGGGGCCTCAGTTTGTAGAGAATACGGTTTTTTTAATTCTTCTCTACTATTATTGTTGTTGTTGTTATGCTCCTCATGCAATGTTTACTTTTTTTCTTCTTATATTGTTTTCATATTATTTTTTTCTTTTTGTTTTACCTAGTATATTCACCTTCTAAATGTCATTAATCTGAAAATTGCGACGGGTCATAAATTAATCTTATGAAATCTCATGAAGCCTCAAGTTTATAAATAATTAATCTTTTACAACTACAAATATGCATTTGAGGATCATAATTTTATATTCCACATATTCTTATCTGAAATATATCATGTAGGCCATTTTGTTTTGAGAAAATATGGTTCTTGATTCTTGTCCTTTATTGTTTTATCGTTTATGTTATTCTCCATGTTATTACAGTTATTGTTGTTGTTTCCTAGTCTTCATGTTATCTCTTTATATTATTTTGCGTTGGTGGTTTTCTGATTTATATACCTAGGCATCATACCTTTCTTTTACGAAATTTATGATGGGAAATCTAAACTGTACTCCCTGTAAAAGGAGGGGATGGTCCCAAAAATATTAATCTGAAAACTTCACAGACCGACTTATTGAATTCTAGTTACTAGCTAGTAATAAACAATTGTAGAGGGGTTTGCCTTTTCATAGCCAATATTAATGTTTAACCCTCTACTAAAAGGTACTGAAACAGGGAGGTACCACTTGAATTACAGTCAAATTCGTTGTTTCATTTTTCAATTACAAAATATATATCATACTGCGAACCACCTTTTTGCAGTTTACCTTTTTTTTTTTTTTTTTTTGCCTTGAAGGTAAGGTGAGAATGTTTTCACCTATTTCTCTAGCTAATTGGACTTATTGCAGCTTCATCACAAGCTTATTGTAGATCACTTTCAGAATAGCATGCATAAATTGAGGTAACAACGTTTGATATATTGAATGGAACGACAACTCCTCTGTTGATTTTCAATCACTTTTGAGTTCCAGTGAAGAGTGGAGCATTATTATTATGTTCTTAGTTTAATTGGCTGTCTTTCTCATGAAATTCTATTGACATTTCCAAAATATGTTAATGCAAATCTCTCGCCATATATTAAATTTTATCCAGGAAAAGGGATGTTGTTGTTTGACCGAAGATCAACTGCTGATCAAAGCATACAAAGACGCAAATTGGGCAGGAGTTGTTGGAGGAAACTTGCTAACTTTGACAAGAAAAAACAAACAAACAAATAAAACAAAACAAAACCAAAAACAAAATACAATATACAAAAACAAAAACAAACAAACAAACTGTGGTAGCTTGTAGTATTGAAGGTGAGTTTTGTGCTGCTGCTCGTGGTATCTGTGAACTTCTGAAAATGTTAATAGAAGAGTTGAAGACCTCAAGTGAGAAGTCAAGGGATGAGTTTATTAAAAATTAGTTATTCCTCCTTTTTTTTTTTTTTTTTTTTTTTTTTTTTTTGAGGAAAAAATATTAGTTATTTCTAATTATAAATAGGAATAAGTTTGTAATTGCAGTAGTTATCTCTTATTAGTTAAAAGATCATAGAAGCAATGGACTTCTTCTTGAAGTTGAATTACATTTTATTTAAAAATTTAACAAAAAAAACACTTAATAACATTTGTATTTTTTTTATATTCTCGTTTTATTTTTTTTTTTCCCGTAAGCAATAAATTGCAGTTGAACAACTTTTCAATAGAATAATTATAAGGATGTGAGTTGTCTCCAATCTATCATAACTCCTCGAAATTTTTGTGGTTTAGGAAACATCAAGAATCTTCAACATCGTAAATTTAATTTTACATGCCAATAAAAGACTACATTGTCATAACTGGATCAAAAAATGTAGTTATAATACTGTGATATAAGATCGAATTTGTTGGGTGAGCCATATTGTTGGTATGAATGATGATGGCTTCGAGTACTGAATTGAAGATCAGGTCAGTAAACTCCTCTGACATCCTCCATTGAATCTGACCAATGCCGTCGCATTTGAGCGGTTTCTTAGCGGCCAGATGATGGTGGTGCATGTTCTCTAGAAGTTATTGTTTGTTCTAGTGTGGGGTTGATGTCCTTAAATCTTACCTTTAATGGCCTTCCCTGAATATGTTTGCTTGTTTGTGCCCTGCTCCCTTGCAAACGCTGCATTTTCTTCTTGTGTTCTCGGCCGCAGAATCAGAAATCTTATGGCTTTTGTTAGTGTGGCGGTTTGTTTCTTTGTTCCTGACAACGACTGGATCTCTAAGAATTGTGCTAGATTCTATCCGATTGTTTGCATTAAGTGGTGCATTGGCTTGTTGAGGCAGTGGCTTCTGTCTAAATTTGCCTCCATGTGGAGTTCGTCCACCTTATTGCATAAGAAGTCAGTTGGGTTGAATTGTGAAGTAAGCGAGCAGCTCCTAGCTAGCCGTCTTTTAGTAGTACTTCTCTTGAGACTCACATGAATTGTTCTAGTCTTGTCCTTGAACGGGCGGCTGTAAGATTTATATGGACTAGTTAAGTACATGATACATAATTTTCCGACTTTGCGTTCATTGTCGTTTTTTTTTAACTTGAAACTAGGGGATTCAAACACTTCAGCTTTTGATAGAGTTGGGTATAAAATTTCTGTTTTGTTAATGCCTAAAACCACCATTGTCCATCTATTTAGTATTAGTGTTTGACAGACAATCCTCAATTTGGTTTTCGATACAATTTGGTTAAACGACAACATGAATATAGAAATCCTAATACGTGAGGAAAAACAATAATAATATGAGGGCTGAAAAAACAAAACGTTAAAATTGTAAAACGAATATCAGCTTTATAACATGAGAAAATGGACAATTGGGTACGGAAAAACGACATAAAAATAAGGTGGAAGAATACCAATTAAACGATGTCAACTTGACTTCAACATAAAAATACATAGGACAAAACGATAGGTACATATTTTTTATTTTTCTGTGAAAAGAATTAACTTTAAAGGGAAAAACGATGGTGTAAAACTTAATTTTCAAATAAAAAATTACAACAACATCCAACAAATCTTGAGCTACAAACTTCTATTTTGTGTCATAAGACTAACATTTGAGATAAACTTCAACAATGAATTGTACAATGTTTTCAAAATATAATGAAAAACTATGCAATAATATTATATTGTAATAAATACGAAAAAATAAATTTTTTACAGTAAAAAATAATTAATTTTACCATATAAAGTTAATAATTTAAAAAATTTTATCCTTGTATTGTCCTCACTGAGATAAATTTATTGATTCGTAGTAAACCAAAAAGAACTCCTTTTTAACATTATAATTCCATTTTTTTTTCTGTTTTCATTTATACTTACTAAAAAAACGAATATTAAGTTCCTAATAAAACCTCAAAAATAAACAAAGTTTTTACGACAGGATATTTAACTGATATAAGAACTGCTTTTTTTTATTTAAAAAAAAAAAAGAGAGATAAGAAGTGCTTTTTAATAGTTGAATAATTTTTTTTTAATTATGATTTATGAGTGCCGAAGTTAAAAATTTATAGCGCTCGAACAGTTCCTATCATAGCGTAAAATAAAAGATCTTACCATAAAAATTCAATTGCAATAAAATGACGGAGTTCGGGGCCATCAAATGAATATTGTGAATTAAGCTGGAAGGTGAAAGTTATTTTACGAAGCTTCACCTGCGCCTCTCCATTTTGGAGCAAATTAATTGCCCTCCCTTTCGTTCCTTAATTTACAAACTAATCATAGAAACATAAGATTTAATGCTCTCAAAAGGCAATAGATATTTATATATATATATATATATATATATATCTTATTTGACTTGAGGCTTCAGCGATGCCAAGTTGCCAACCGTGGATTTCAAAGTGTCTTATCACAAACGGAGATTTTGTCATTAATTTACGAACTATATCAAAAAATATGAAGCATCATAAGCCACATGAACACAAATCCACTACGCTTAGCATTTTACATATAATTGATATTAGAATGTGGACCACTTCTAAATTCAACCTCTAAGAGCTAGTTGCACATTTAGCCTATGAAACTTCTCTGATCAGTCGTAATTCACAATCCTTTTCTTGATGATGAAGACGTTTATGTGAAACTATACATACACACACACACACACACACACATATATATATATATATTTGATTGGTATATATATTTAAATGTATGTGTATGCAATGTAAAAGTACTCAGTATCTTATAAGGAATATTTAAAATATGAAGCTAAATTTTTAACACGATTCGTTTATAATTTGTGATAGGCCCAAAAGCAAATAAGATATATCACAAGAATTTCAGCGATTAAAAACAATAATAATAATAAATAGAGTCACACAAGAAAGTGCGCAATATTTATTTATATATATAAATGCATATGTTTGTATGTATATATGTCCATGATTCTTTAATTTGTTCATTTTCAGTAGTGGACCCAGAAGCTATATACAATAACTCACAACTACATATTTAAGGCAAACTACGACTAGTAACCACTATGATATACTATAATTTCCTAACGCTTTTTCTAGAAAGAAAAAGAGCAAAAGTGGAAGACCAATATATATATTTATATAATTATATCTCTTGCTTGAGTAATTTATTTTGTAAATACTCAATCATATTAAGCATACACAAGTACGAATATTGTTTCTGATCAATAATATCCCTTCAAATTTTATAAAAGAACTAACAAAATTTTTCATGTGCGTGTGTGCATATATATATATATATATATATATATATATAGACACACACACACATGCAGTCACAGTCAAATTCAGCAGCAACTCGTGGGGAAAAAAATTCAAGTGTGCATGGTTTTTTTTTTTTTTTTTTTTTAACTATTGAAAACAAAAAAAAACAAAAAACAAAAAAACAAAACAAACCGATAGAGATTTTTTAGCCATTTTTTGCGTACGTTTGCATGTTCCATGTGTACTAAAGATCGGCAAAGGTAAAATTTTGAAAAAACACGTCATAAATTTCCTATTTTCCATGCGTGTGAGGGAGAAAATTCTAGTGTCAATTGTTAATTTGTCATGGCTTTTTTTGTGTATGTTACATAAACGTCAATGGTTAAATTATTTCCAGTTAAATAGACCACAACAAAGTGTGATATCTTCACATTTCAATTTCTAAGGGACCACTTTGTCAATTCTATTATTTATTTTCTTTCTTTCTTTTTCTTTATTATTATTTTTTTTAATATAGTCTATATATGAATGATTTGATTGAATTAAATTGTCATACCAGCAAATTGCACATTTCTTTGGTTGAAAATTCCTAATCCTGGCCAAGCACGGCAACGCAATAACAAATGTGATGATATTGAATGTTTATATATACATACATATAATTCTCATTTGCGCCATTATTGTCATGAAGTAGACGTCCACGTTCTAGTTCAAAGTTGAAAGTACACATATAAACTCATCACCGGATCCACCCCCAAAAAATGAAAATTTTAAATGAGAAAATTATACACGTTTACTTATTCAAACATGTAATTAGAAATAAAGTAAACAGTTACATTTGTGTGTGTGTATATATGTGTATATATGCGTGTCATATTCATACATTTATCCATGCACACACTAAATGTTCCACTACTTTGTAGCTACCATTTCAAGTAATTTTTTTATGGGCATTACAATTGATTAGAAATACGTATTTCGTGGGTACAGACATAATATTACAGTAATTTTACATCAGATTTCATAATAAAATGAAGAATTTAAATCCTCGTTTTCAAATTAAAAAGTAAAGAAAGAAAGAAACACGTATTTTATATTAAAAAGAAAAAGAATGGAAGTCCTAATTTGACTATTGAGCAAGTACTATACATAATTCAAATGGGGACCTTAGATAATTATTCATGAGAATTATCTTTCAGATGTTTCATCCCCACTTGCATTTTTGGTCTGCCACTCCTCACATAAAACAGACTGTATGTTAACTTTTGAAAAGGTAAAAGGGAATTTAAAAATAAAATAAAAAACAGGAAAAATCCGAGCAATCAATTTAAAACGCTAGGTGTTGTCATCCAACATTAGCAATTAACTGTAATATGCATGTATATCCAATTTACTGTTGAAAGGATTATCCAAATCATATCTTTTTCTCGACATCATATAATACCTTGCAATTATATACATATATATACACACACATGTGTGTATTTATATATATTTATATATATATGCGCGCATATGCGTGTGTAGATGAGCTAATTAATTGTCACAGTGTTGATCAATATTTATCAAAGATGGTTATCATTCTTGTTATCATCACTAGAATCACTTGCGGGTGATTTACTCTTGCTATTGATTGACGAAAAAGAAACACTAGTAGGAAAAGGAACATTAAACATCACTCAATAGATGTCAGTTTTTAAAAACCGACATCTAAAGCTGCTCAATAGACGTCTCTTTTCAAAAACCGACGTCTAAAACCCTCCTTTTAATTCGCATAGACTTTACATGTCTATTGATAAAAAATTACATCTAAAATAAAAGGGTGAAAATATGAAAATTAAAAATTACCACCCAACTCATGATCAACCATACCAAATTTGAGTTTTGTAAATTGTAATCTTGACTTTCTCGATAAGACCCAATAAAAGCCTACGAATCTATATATATTTCAAACTGATTCAAGATCTGTTGCAACACTTCCTAAAACACTTTAATATTCAATAATTATATTTTCATCATTATCCAAATTTTGTTGTGTAGATTCCATAGATTCCAATAGAAATTGCCTTCTTTAAACTCTGTGAAATCTTCAGATAAACTTCCAGCAATAAATCCTTTCGAATTTAATTGTGTGATTTCATATGGGATATTAATTTGAATTTCTAATTTAAATACGACAAGGAATCCTATCTAAATTAAAAATCCTTTTTAAAATCAAATCCCAAGATAATCTTCAAATTATTGGCACACAATTATCCTTGATTATCTTCAAAATAGATCTGCCAATATCTTGAATGTAATCTGCCATGTCAGCTTCCAAACCTGCATAATATCTTCAAACAGCGACTCCAGTGTTGCAACATATATTGTAACACCTGGCAAAACATTGAAGCTAACTTAAACATAAATTGTTTTTGGTTTTTCTAACAAAAGTTGTCATAAATGCCAACACATAAAATCCTAACAAAAAAACCCCAGCCTTGGATTTAGTTTGGCAATGGTGAATCTCTTTTTCTACATTTTTTCTATCGATTAAAAAGCTATATAAACTGTCGTCACCATTTTGTACGGCTTGAATCTTTCGCTTGATTGAATGGTATATTTTTAATTTGAATTGCAGTCAAGGTTCTTGAAAACTTTCGGTGCAAGACTGGTTGATGGACGGGGGCTTTGGTGATTTTCTTATTCCATGTAAAAGCTTCAAATTACCAGTATACAATGCCATTTTCTTTTCATTTTTAACAGTTTAATTACTTGCCAGAACCTTTCATTATGTGGTGCATGTGTAATTTAGGCCTTTTCCTTGATCATTATTATCATTGTTTTCTAAATGATCTATATTCTACGATGACCCTTTTTTTTTTTTTTTTGGCCACATCTACCATGATGAGTTTGAATCTTCTTTGGGAGTAAATAATTTTGATTATATTATATGAATTTCTTTTTTTCTTTTTTTTTTTTTTAAACTAACTTTTAACGTTGCTTCTAAATAGCCGAAGTCTATAGTCACCCTTTTAAGGTCACTCAAAAACCGATGCCTTTGACCGATACTTTTAATGTCACTTACTTAGACGTCGCTTTTATAAGCGACGTTAAAACCCTTTAACGTTGCTTTTTAACCGACCTTAAATGTTATATTTTTACGGGTGAAAGTCTATATATGTACTAAAAGTTATAGATGACGCCTTAATGTAGATACAGTCTTACACTAAAACACAAACTAAGAGACAATTGTAAATGCATTATTTTTACACTGTTTTGTAATAGATGTAACATGGGTATTGACATATAAATTTGTCAAATTTGTCACAAAAATTGTACTCTATCAAAGAGTAATTCTTTTTGTTCAAATATCAAATTTTGTTTGACACTCTGTTGGAGCATCACTATTTTTTTTTTTTTTTTTGATACATTTGTCAGTTAATCTCATATCTTTATATTTGATTGTTTTTAGTTGATTTTTTAAAAATTTAATCAATTTAAAATATTTTAAAATTAATTAAAAATAAAACTTTCAGTTTTACAAGTTCAAAACTTAAAAATTATGATGAAAATAAATATAACATTTGAAAAGCACAATATATCAAGTATATACGATTTACATTTTTTAGTCAAACATAATATCTGCGTGAGAGATGGTCTTATATTAAACCAATAACAAGAAAATTGTGGGTAGTTTTTTTTTTTTTTTTTTTTTAACAAGTTTCAAATCCTCAAAATTGTGGTACAAAAGTTATAATTAAACATTTAAAATTACACTGATATATTAGAGGACAAATGAGAATAGCATGTCAAATATTCCATTTTTGTATTTTTTTTTTTTTTAAGAGTCAAATATAACATTGATATTGGTCTTTTAAGGCAATCTGTAATGTATATATCAATGTACGTCAATACTATATTTATTACAAAAAAAATATCAAAATTTGAGACTTTATATTCTAGTGCATATTATTATTTCTAATGTCATATCTATCTTTTGTCATCCATTATAAAGTTTTGGAATTAGTAAAAATAGAGTTTTAGCAGTAAATAAAGTAATAAAATAGTTCATGAAAATTGCATTAACCAATATCAATCACATGTCAACTTTGACATTTGTTTCATTTGGTGGTAAATTATTATATCAAAATTGGCATTGATACATTTCAAGTAAAAAAATAATAATAATAAATGACATTGATACATCTATTTGGCGTTCCAATAGAAACGCTCAAAGAAAATCACTCTCCAATACATTTAAAAAAAATTGCATTTTTATTTTTAATGTTAAATTTGATAATTATAATACTTTATAATAAATTTGTTAATTTATGTTAAATTTAACATTTAATTGTTATTAATTGATTCATTGATTTTTGTCATTTAAGAAAACTAATGTTGTCTTTTTTTAATTTATTATCCCCTTTTGTTTCGTTACATTTGTCTATGTAAAGTCTAGCATTTTTTAAGTTTTTCTAAAATATGTCCCAATTTAATTTTCTTTTTTCCTAGCAAATTTTCTATTTTATTTGTCCTCTTCAAAAAAAATTTCATCCCTTGTGCATGTTCCATTTATCTATTTAGACATATTCTTACTTTCTCCCCCTCCTACTTTATTTTTGTACACTTCTTGGTAATAGTTTTTACCAAAAAAAGATTAAAAATTAAAAATTTATGCTATATCCGAACACTTTCTAATTTTCATGATGCATAAACTAAATTTACGCGTTAGAAGCATATTCAAATTCATTGAATGTTGAGATTTCATGAAGATAACTAGGAATAAATACATTTTTCAATTAAAAAAAAAAGAAACTTTGTGACAATTAATTTTAGGCTAAAATTAGCTATTTAACATTGATATTGTATTTATAAAATTTTATTTTCTTATCAATTGGTGACAAGGTCATACCAAATTCTTAAAGAGTTATTGGCCTAAATGGTCCATGAACTCTTTAAGAGGTGACACTGTGGTCCCTGTTCCATTTTTTTTTTTTTTTTTTTTTTGGTAGTGCTCATCTTAAACTCTTTAAAAATGTGACAGTTTGGTCATTTCCGTCCACATCAGTTAAATTTCTAACGGAAATTTACTGAAATGATTAATTTTTATACTAAAATGATTAAAATACCTTATCCTTCCTCTCCCTTTCCACCTCCCCCCTCCCCTCTCTCTCTCTCTCTCTCTCTGTTTTCGCCCACTCCATCCCTCTCTCTCTCTCTCTTTCTCCCTTTCTTGGTCTGCCCCCCCCCCCCCCCCCCAACCCTGACTGGGCTGCCCCCTACTCCCTCTCTTGGTTTCGCTGCCCTCTCCCGCCGCCGTTTTTCCCCCACCTCATGATTGGGTACCCCCACCTCGCCTCCCACCTTTGTTCGCCCCTACCCTGCGACTAGGTCCCCCCTCCTGCCGCCATTCGCCCCCCGCGATATGGGTTCCCCCTTCTCGTTGATGTTCGCCCCCCCCCCCCCCCCCCCACTACTGGATCCCCCTTTCCCGCCTCTGTTTGCCCCCACCCCATCCTCTTTCTCTCAGTCTAGCACCCCCACCCCCACCACCCCTCCCGTCATCGTTCGTCCCCCACCCCCTCCTTTCTATCTCTCTCTTGGTCTGGCCCCCACACCCCTGCTGCCGTTCGCCCCCCACCTCTCATGCCGCCATTCACCATTCGTCGTTCACCCCCACCCCTCCTCCAAAACCCAAATCGGAGTTGGCCCCCTCCGTCTTCACCATCGTCGAGGCTCAACCCCTCCCCCGGAATCCTTCGTCTTCGCCGTCGTCGAGCTCGGCTCAAAACCCAGAACTGAACTGGGTCCCCCCCCCCCCCCCCACCACCCCACTGCCACCCAAGCATTCCGATCTGAGAGAGATAGAGAGAGATTGGCCTACCCCTGGATCTTGGCCCTAGATCTGGGCTACTTTGGTTTTGAGGAGAGAGCGAGAGAGTGAGAGCTTTGGTTTGGAGGAGATAGAGAGAGATCGAGCAGGGAAAGAAAGTGAGTGAATGAGTGACTGAGGGCTTTGGTTTGGAAGAGAGAGAGATTAAATTTTTTAAAAAATTAATTATTAATACCCTCTCATTCTGTTAAAATTAATGGATTTTGACGGAAAAGACCATAACAGCCAAAAAATAAGAGTTTAGGGTCATATCAAAAAAAAAAACAGGGACAAAATCGTCACATTTGTGATAGTTCAGAGACGATCTAGACCAATTACTCATTCTTAAAAAGCAATTAATTCAAAAATCAAATTTCTATACAAAAAAAAAAAAAAATCAACAAATTAAATCCTCATGTACAAACTCGGACTAGTAACAAGAAAATTGTGGGCAGTTTCTTCTTTCCTTTTGAATCTCGCACAGCAAGCGCTTGAACGTTTCGGGTCCGTATCAAGCTTAGGTTGGCCAAAAGCAACATTTATCCGTCCAAATCTCCATAGATCTGATACTGATAGTACCCTATATCATTTCAATGAAGAAGACATTTACCTTTAACATGTATAATATTGCCATTAAGTTCTGAAAAGAATGTAATGGCAAATTGTATTTATGAATATTTATCTTAATTTGTCAAAGCCTTAAAGCAGCTAGTAGCTTTATTGGTGACCTAAAACATGAAAACTTTGCACTAGAAAGTGGCCAAATTAAGTAGGAAAAAGCCAGAGGAATTATTGTTCTAAACCATGGTAGTTACACTGCATGGATCTGACCACATACATGAACTAATGAGCTACTTTTTGGAAGTTTCAAACTCGCTTAGTAACCCCCTTTTTAAAAATTAAATATATATATATATATATATATTACCTAATTGTCAAAAAAAAAAAAAAACAAACAAACAAACATTTCTCTTTTAGACACTTTATTGAAGCAAAAACAAAAAATGAGGGGAAAAAATATGAAGCGATCCCTATTTTTTTCTCCTCTTCATATGGGTATATGAGTTGGATTTGGGGACAATAAGGAATCTTTCACGGTTTCACCCCATCTTCAATTTAGGGCTTTGGCATTTTGCATACGAGTTTACCTCTTTTGGCACAAAGAATAGGGATTCGACGTATATGTTCTTCTTATTTTTATCCCTTTTATGTCTCATCAATAATTTTATTATAAATATTTAACTAACATGATTTGTTAATTGATTGATAAGATATTATAATTAAAAACATATTTTTAGTTGATGTATCATGAGGTTATTGGAGGGATCTATACGATTCAACTCATGTATCTCATGTTCTTCTTTCCTTCTTGTCCAACTAATAATATCATTACAAGTCAATTGAATTATCATATCACATCAATTAAAAGACTATATCAAGTAATTAATTGAACATAATATTATCGGAGAAACCCGAAAATGGACATAAAAAAGAAAACATGTGAACCAAATCCCTTCTTCACCACTTGCTTAATTAATAAGCATGAGCACATGGAGAGAAGCGCGATTGAGCAATTGGAAGTTTGGAACTTTGGAAGCACCTTAATCTAGCTTTGGTCTAGTTACATTTGGCTAACGGACCACTTTTTGGTGCTGGGACCTCTATGTTGCGGCTGGGATATGTTGCAGTTTACAATATCGAGAACTATAGGGACCAAAAATAAAATTTTAAATATATATAAGATATAAATTTATGATTATTATTTTGACAACATATCAAAGTTCTTTTTTTTTTTCTTTTTCTTCCAATAAAGTGGGGCTGTGCAGAGTGGGAGATGATAAATCTCTAACAAATCAAAGTGATTTTTCGTCTCAGATTCTCCACTATCACCACCGCCATGGATGACAAGGACATTTGTGGTGCTTAAATGAATAAGAAACACGCCCCTTTTTTTCCCTTTGGTTTCTATCAGTATCGCAAACCTATTTAATGCCTTTGATTTTTTTTTTTTTTTTTTTTTTTGACAAATTACATTTTTTTCTCTCTAAAATTTAGGCCTTGCCACAAAATGTCCCTGGAATTATAATTTATTACATAGTTTTCCCCTGAAGTTTGCAAAAGTTTACGAATTTTTCCCCTCAAATAATTTTTTGATGATAAAAAACACATAATGCTCATTTGAAGTATGAGTTGCGGATATTAAATGTGAAACGCTTATAATTAAGTTCAAAGAGTAAATATTCATAGCTGATTGTCTTTTTTTTTTTCCCCATATCTCTCTCTTATTGGTAGTTTCGTAATTTCACATTTAATAAAGGTAATGGATGCCAGGAGTGCTATCAATGTGTGTTATTTCATGATTTTATACTTAATACCCTCAACTGATGTTTTTAACGAGGGTTAGATGCATTTTTTTTTATCAAAAATTTAGTTGATGGAGAAAATTCGTAAACTTTTTTAAAATTCAAGGGTAAAAATATTATAAATTGAAGTTTAGGGGTATTTTGTGACGAACTTAAAGTTTGAGGAAAAAAGTGTTATTTGTCCTTTTTTATTTCTTTCTTTTTTGAAAATTCCAATTTATCATAGGTTCAAATGGGAATCAATTGAGCATTCATATCTCAGAAGAATAAAGCTATATTTCCCGGGAAATATGAACTCCAAAGCACTGAATAAATTAATGTTGGAATGGTACGATTATTCAAAAAGTCATTGGAATTTATGTACAAAAATAAATATTGTTTACAAACCTACAATTTTCAACCCGAATATTGATATTTTTTGACAAACTAACATTAGATCCGCCGAAAGTCTGAAAATCAGAGGAAAACGTGCCCATTAGTGCTATAACATGATCATTGGTCATCACTTTCTGATCTGTTATTCTTTCCAGATTTACATTACATTGCTTCCAAACAAATACATCATTTTTTTTTCTTTTAGCAAAAACAAAGACATCATTTAGTGCTTTAACCTGTCTTTTTTAAGTTTTAACCATAGTGGTAACAATGATTTATTGTTAAGAATTTTAATTTACGTGGATACTATTATTTTAACTATTAGATTAATTTTTAACATTTTGATCTATTAATATCTTCATTAAAATTTATAATATTCAATGTAAACCCTGCTTTCAATCATATATAAACAAATAAAAAAATTAATATAATAATTAAGCCAATTTCATTCTTTTAACTAACTGAGTTTTACTATAAAAAAATTAGATAATAAATTACTAGCTAATCATTATTACTATTAACCCAAAAATATAAAAAATAAAAAATAAAAAAAGACCATGCAACATCACCATCACCATCATAACTACTATCTAATCGGCTACGACTATTGAAAAAGTAAGTTTATGTTTGATTCGTTGATTGCAGATGAAATTTTTAAATTTGAGTTAATTAACTTTTTAAATACTAATTATAAATTTAATTGATTTTTTAGGGAAAAAAATTAAAATTAAAATAAAAAAATATGATTTAATTGAAGTTAAATTTAAATATCAAATAAATTCTAAAATTTTTTTTCCTTTTTTTTTTTTTTCTTTAAAATATACATATACACATCTAAAAATTCCATTGCACCACGTATTAACCAAAAAAAAAAAAACGTAAAAAGTGAAAAACCAAAAAGGAAAGGGCAAAAAAAAAACCACTAACTAATCAAAAATTCTAAACATCATTATCATCATCATCAATCAACCAAAGAGGAAAGGGGGGGAGGGGGACTACACAACCATAAATCAACAATGGCGCTTCCACGTCAGCTTCCGGCCACCGGAGCCGGCGGCGATCCGGGTCTGGACCCGCTCGAACTCGGAGAACCGGCAGGGGATGGTTATGCCTCCCTGGTGCTGAAACCCGTACTCCTCCTCCGCCTCCCTCAGCAGCTCGCTGAACAGGGGATGGTTAAAATAAATCACGGGCACCAATACTCTGTGAAAGTCCCCGTCCTTTTGCCCCACGTACACCGCCAGGTGACCCTTCGGGACCGCCGTTTCCTTGCTCTCGACCGGGTCCTGACCCAACGGCACGTAACCCGACCCGGGTCTGGCCCAACTCAGCGCCTTCGCTCCCGTCGTCAGCCGCCGACCCCACGCCAGCAGCTTGGATATCGGCTTCGACGTCCCGGCCCACGGCGACCGGCCCAGCCTGCGGTTTCCCCGTCGGATCCGGGTTTTCCGGAGGACCCATTTCGTGACCCGGACAAGGCGCTTTCCGAGCTTGAAACCTCGTATCTTTCTCATCCCTTTTTCTTTTTCTGTTCGAGAATGCAAAGGAGAACTTGAGGTTTTTTTTTTTTTTTTTGGTGCGTGTGCAGTGGTTTGATTTAGAGTAAGAAGGGGGGGTTGGGTTTTGATAGGGTGCGGTGGGCCTCAAGAGAAGGGCCAAGGATCGGCTTCGGACATGGTAAGACGGAAGAGAGTTAAGCAGCCTTCGGAGAGAGAAGTGGGTATGTTTGACATCTTCTTCCTCAGCTGCTATTCATCAAGAAACTTTAGAGAAGAGAAGTGTTTTTTTCTTTTTCTTTTTTTGTCGGATTATGCGTGGGTTGTTTTATAGATGGTTTTTGGTGGAACAAAGAGAGAGAGGGAGAACCCAAAAGAATGGAGAATTTGTAAGAGTCAAATTGGGCTAACCGGCTGAGAGCAAAAGCGAAGAGAGAGAGAGAGAGAGAGAGAGAGTGGAAATCTTTTGAGAAGGTCGGCACGCGATTGTTGGAGAGAAGAAAAATGTGGTTTAAATAGAGAGAGAGAGAGAGAAGAGAGACAGAGTCAAGGGAATCGGATGATGGAAGAATGGTCAGATGAGGTGAAGTGGCTACCGAGGATTGGGAATAAATTTTCTGAGCCCCCATTTCGGGTTTCATCTATGGTGTGTTTTAGACGCTTTAAGGGCCTGTTTGGCAACAGGTTTAGTTCAAATATTTTTTTGTCTTTTTTCCTAAAAGTTTTTGTCTTTTTCTCAAAAAAATTTTTGTCTTTTTTGAAAAGTCAACAAAATTTACTATTTAAACTTATAAATCTTAACTCAAACTTACACACCAAACAGGTCCTAAGTCATGTTTGATAATCGGTCCTGTTTAAATTTTTTTTTTTGTTTTTTTTCTTAAAAGTTTTTATCTTTTTCTCAAAAAATTTTTTATTTTTTCTGAAAAATCAACAAAATTTACTATTTAAATTTATTAATTTCAACTCAAACTTACACATCAAACACCCTCTTAATTTCAAAATTTTTAAATTTACAGCTCACTATTTAATTTTTTAATTTTTAAAAAACTCAAATAAAAATCTATAATTTATTATTTTGAATCAAAATAAAATAATTTTTATATAAAAATACTCGTAATAACAAAATAAATAAAAATAATATACATTTTTCATTATTCATATTTAAATTTTTATATCATTTTTATATCACAGATTATTTGTACTACATACTTTAATTAAATATATATTTCTAAATCAACCTTTAAAACTCCATGTTTAAAAGTCCCTCAAACGGCAGTCTACTATCTTACGCGGATTTAGATTTGCTTACGGTTTCTGGCTTTGACGGTCGTTGATTAAATTGTAAGATCTCATTGGAGGGTGACGGACTCTCGTTGGCTTTCAAAGTCAATATAGCAAAACTCACGGCGATGCGAATTAGACGGGAACAAGGTCCAAAATCTGACTTTAACCACGTTGGTTCGGAGAAATTGTTCAGATTAGACACGTACTCATTAATTAAAATAACGGTACTTTGTGGAAGAAGTTCCCTTTTCTTTTTTTCTTTTTTTTTTTTTTTTTTTAAAGGGTCCTTTGAGGATGTTAAAGACAAACAAAGACCTGGTTTCCTCAGATTTGCTATGGTGTGGCAGGGTCTTAATTAATTAACCTGTCTGTTCCTGTGCTAGGCACGTGGCAACATGTGGTCTTTTTCTTTATCCTAGTCACAGCCAAAAAAAAAAAAAAAAAAAGGGGCCTAACAAGGTGACATCTTATTTCCCCCATAATTATGTGCGTTACAAACAGAACAACCCCAGTTTCAGCCCCCCCAAAATCACGGAAATATGTTTCCTCAAACGGACAAAATCATGGAAATTTGTTGCAATCTTAATATTATAAACTGTTTTATGAAGTGATATTTGTTATTTAATGAAGGAAAAAGGTTAGATTTGTTATTTAATGAAGGTAAAAGGTTGATTTATGCGTGCAAGTTGTTAAGCCACTAGCTAGGTGGAAGGAAAAATGTCACGAGAATTTTTTTAATCAGTTTGTACAAAATCCTGTAAATTCAAAAACATAAAAAATAAAATTTAGAAGTCATAATCTTTGTCAGAGCAAAAAAAAAAAAAAGTAATAATCTTTGTCGATATTCATTGCAATATTTTGTGGTAAGTTAAAAAACAACGCAACGGTCTTTTTTTTGGAATTTATCCAGACTAGACTATTAAAAATAAATAAATTAGATAAAAAAAAAATGACAAGTATACATATATATGCTGGGCTGTCACACAGCATGTTTTGTACGTGGCATATATGTGTTTCTTTTTTCTTTTTTTTCCCCCCCTTTTCCTTCATGAAAATGTCTAAATTTGTGTCTAATGAGCTTTTCTTCGTATCCTAATATGATAATGTCTTTCATTAATGTTCTAGGTGTGTCTTATGGCACTTAAAGAATTTCCTCCGCAACTCGAAAAATGTTAGAGTACTTGTTCTCAAGGATGTTGTCGGGTTTAAGCCTATGAAGAGGGATTTTGTGACCCCATTATCAGTGTAGTTTACTAGCTAGTAAACACATCAAAATGAATAATGAAAAAATAAAATGAAAAAAAAAGGAGAAAGAGCTGCATAACATTTGAGAAAATATTTAAATAACCACTTTTTTTATCTATTAATCAACATTACACAAATTCCTCATTCGTGGTCAATATAACACAAATCTCAGATAACTTTAGTTTAATTTTGTGTGATTTTGGTCTAGTGTTAATTTTTTATGTCATGTTGGTGTAATAATTTTTAAATTTATGTCATTCAGGTACTTTCCCCAAACATATTTGAAGAGAATAACAGTAAATTTATGAGCAAAAAATTTTAAACATTATAATGAATGAAAGAGAAAAGCACCTCAATGAAACAAATTTAAATATCATTATATGAACATGACATAAAAACTTGATGCTAGACCACTATGACACAGTCTGACACTAATAAAACTAAAGTTTGTGTCAAATTGGACAAAAAGGGAGAATTTTTATCATGTTTGTCAATGAACAAAAAAAACATGGTTATTTAGGTATCTAAATAAAATAATCAGATTTATGATCACAAATACCAAACAAAACCCCTACTCCTTGTTGGGGTTAGACTTCGTCTTCTTCCCAATAATGACGTTAGCTTTAACAGTTCATCTAACGAACGATGAACTTCCTATTCTAACGCCTCCACATTTGGGCCGGACCCAACTCACTGTAAAGTCAATAACGAACGACCATCGCTCGTACGATTGGGCCGGACCCATTAACGCGATTCGTTCCAAATTAAGCATCGAACATCGAGCTAACGGATCAGCACTGATCCTTCACTTATTGGCTTTATTAACTGCGAACGATAGATCATAAGGACAAAGTCTTATTTTCTATTCATCGTTCGTCGTTCGTATTCAACAAGGCTTATATGGTTATACTCTCTATAACAGTCGAACCCAGCGTCGACGATGATGTGCCATGCCATCATGATAACTGATCAGTTCATAACTGGCAATAACCGCTAAGCCTCAATCTGCGGAACATTACAATAACTGCTGAGTTCATATCATGACACGTGTCCCCCCAGTGGACAACGATGGAAAACCGCTCAACATCAGTTATTGGTCCTTCCTCTATAAAAAGAGGGGGACCCCCTTCAGACAGGGATCGGAGACTCTGAATCCTTATTGTTACTCTGCAAAAAGGTTTTCAGAAATCATTTTTTGTACTTGAGAACATCTATACAGTGAATACACATTACTCACAGAGGACGTAGCCCAGTTTGGCGAACCTCTCTACATCTTGGTGTTGATGATTTTCTATCTCTGTCTTTTACTTTTATTTCTGGTTATTTCATACTAATTTGCTTTTATGAGTTTCACCAACGATTGCCAATGGCCCATTCAACTGATTTGTTTATTCATTATTATTAATTTTCTGTTAAATTTTGACTGTAGAAAAACTAGCATCTACAGTTTGGCGCCCACCGTGGGGCTCTTGGCCATCTTACATCGGAAACTCGCGCAGCAAACATGGCAGCAGAACGTGAACACCAGGATGATCTTCCCCAGGGAAGCCCAATCATTCAACAGGAAGCTTCAACATCCGAAGCGATCTCCCAAATCACCAATCTGACACGATTGGTTGAGGAACTGACCAAGAAACACAATGACCAGCAGAGTCATATGGAGACCATCACTGCGGAGAACCAGATTCTCAAAAACCAGTTGATGGCACTCAACTCCCAAGCCGCTTACTCGTACTACTACAACCCCTACGTCGGGTATTCCTCACATGCGAGCGCTGGGGGCTGGCGTCCAGCCGCCTCATACGAACAGCGAGGCGCGAACGATGGGACATGGCGACCAGCCACGTCTTACAATCCGCAACATGCGAGCGCTGGGGGTTGGCAGCACGCCACACCTTATCACCAGCAACGTTCGAGGGCTCCTTACAGCCCAATTAATCCGATGCAGCCATTGTTCGCATCTGAGGATACCCCAGGAGTAGACGAGCGACAAGCGCAGCCGAGACAGGCGGTACCGGGTCCCAGTTCAAGGAGACAGACCACACCAATTCGGCGTTCGACGCCCGAATTATCACAATCATCAGAGGATCTCCTCCAACCAGATACGAACGTTGAGGAGATGATGCGAAGTATAATGTCTGAGGAGATGAGGACATTGGAAGCATAGATGCAACAACGCTTCACTTCACAGATCCATAAGGCAACAACCTCCATACCAGGGATCGATGATCTTGCCCGTGGTGTCCGCGAGACGCCTTTGACAAAGCGGATCACCAACATAATCACTCCCAAGTTCAGCAACATCTCTTTTCCTCGGTTTGACGGAATGTCAGACCCACACGACCACCTCCTTCAATACAAGCACGTCGTCCAATCGACGAACATACCAACACATATGTTGGACGATATGATGTGCAAGCTCTTCGCTCAGAGCTTGAAGGGTGCGGCGTTGAGATGGTTCTGTAATCTCCCAGCAGAGTCCATTGACTCGTTCGATGAACTTTCCCTCGAATTCATGAGAAGCTACTCCGTTCACATCCAGTCCGGGAAAACAACAAAGGATCTGTGGAGTGTGATCCAGGGACCACACGAATCGCTACGCGCTTACATTAAGCGTTTCAGCAAAGCGATTTCGGAAATCTCAGGGCTGGATGACGGCACAGCGAGGGAAGCCTTGAAGAAGGGATTAAGGCATAGATCTTTGTTTAAAAATGAGATCTGTGCCCGATATCCCCCGACAATCCAAGATGCTCTACATCGAGCGAAGGGATTCATCGAGTTGGAGGAGGAGAACGAACGAGTAGAACGAGACCTTGCGAGGACTCGAGAAGAACTCTCGAAGGCCCGAAATGAACGAGAGAAAAGTTTTAGACGCGAACGTCCACATCAGCAGCGTCCAACAGAGAAAAGGGGCGAGCGGTCGTCCAGACGAGACCGCAAACGTCCGTTCTCTCCACCCAAATATGCCCTTGGAATAAGCCCCTCGGAGCTCATCGCTCACCTCAAACGCCAGGATTTTGTCACTTGGCCGAAGAAGTTGCCAGAAAACCCGGCCAGAGACACATCCAAGTATTGTGAATTCCACAAAGATCATGGGCACAATACAGTTGATTGCAGGGCAC
The DNA here is from genome assembly GCA_009761775.1 of Ficus carica. Lineage (NCBI taxonomy): Eukaryota > Viridiplantae > Streptophyta > Magnoliopsida > Rosales > Moraceae > Ficus > Ficus carica. The sequence continues at coordinate 26,793 of VYVB01000438.1, forward strand.
TGAGGGCAGAAGTGGCGGAGCTGTTGAAGAAAGGTCACCTTCGAGAATTCCTTACAGAAAAGGGGAGAGAAACGTACGGACTCAGTGGCGAGCACAAGGAGCGAAGGGTGGTGCAACAGATCGAAGAGACACCCTCTCCTCCGCCCGTCCGGAAGACAATCGGAGTCATTCTTGGAGGCTCGATTTATAGTGGGGAGACAGTAACAGCAATCAAATCTCATCGAACGAAAGCGAAGCAGCCGATTGCCGCGATTCTTCCCGATGACCCCGTCGAGCACTCCATCACATTCCACAGCAGCGAGGCCACAAACTTGAGCCGACCTCACGACGATGCGCTCGTTCTGACATTGAACGTATCGAATTGTGAAGTTGGTCGAATTCTGGTTGATAATGGGAGCTCTGCGGACGTTCTTTTCCTGTCGACACTCATAGAGATGGAGTTATCTGAGTCAGACATCGAACGATCGACTACCATTTTGACAGGTTTCAATGGGGAGTCAACCGCAGCCGTTGGAAAAATTAAGCTGCCCGTTTTTGCAGGAGGAGAAAACAAGATGACCACATTTTTGGTCTTAGACTGTCCATCCGCCTACAACATCATCCTTGGTAGGCCATGGATACACGCAATGAAGGCAGTTCCTTCTACTTACCACCAGAGAATCAGGTTCCCAACGAATAGAGGGGTCAAGGAGATCAAGGGAAATCAAGAAGTCGCCCGAACTTGCTATCTCCATTCCCTTAAAATGAAACAGACAGATCGTTTATAGCAACTAGAGAAGAAGGCAGAATCGAATGATCAAACAGAGCCAGACGTGGAACAACTGGACGAAATCCCACTTGATCCAGCAAACCCAGATCAATCCATCAAGATCGGTTCGATGCTCGATCCCGTAATTCGCGAGCATTTGTTAAGTTTCCTTCGCAATAATCAAGACTGCTTTGCATGGTCACACAATGACATGCCAGGAATTGACCCGGAGGTAACAACACATCGACTCCATGTCGATCCTAGCCATAAGCCAGTGAAGCAGAAACGGAGGAAACTCGGGATCGAACGCAACAAGATCATAAACGATGAGGTGCGAAAGTTGATTGAGGCTGGATTTATCAAAGAAGTTCAGTACCCTGACTGGTTGGCGAACGTTGTGATCGTAAAGAAAAAGAATGAAAAGTGGAGAGTCTGCATCAACTTCACCGATTTGAACAAGGCTTGCCCAAAAGATAGTTTCCCCCTTCCACACATCGATCGTTTGGTTGATGCTACGGCTGGACATGAATTGCTTTCTTTCTTGGACGCATTTTCAGGATACAACCAGATCCTCATGCATCCCGACGACCAAGAAAAGACAGCATTTATCACGGAAAGGGGAATATACTGCTACAAGGTAATGCCTTTCGGGTTGAAGAACGCCGGTGCGACTTACCAAAGACTCGTCAACGTAATGTTCGCAGATCAAATCGGTCGAACGATGGAGGTTTACATTGATGATATGCTGGTCAAATCGCTGAAAGCTGCCGACCACGTTGGTCACTTTGCAGAATGCTTCTCGGTACTTAGACAACACAACATGCGTTTGAATCCTTCCAAATGTTCATTTGGTGTGTCTTCTGGGAAGTTCTTGGGTTATATCGTGACGCAACGAGGTATTGAAGCGAACCCTGACCAGATACGAGCAATACTCAACATGCCTTCACCAAAGAACAAGCGAGAGATACAGAAGTTGACTGGAAGAATTGCTGCCTTGAACAGATTCATCTCTCGATCGACCGATAAATGCTTGCCCTTCTTCAAGTTGCTCAAGGGAAACAAGAAATTTGAGTGGAACGAACAATGTCAACAGGCCTTTAATGAACTCAAAAAATACTTGTCATCCCCTCCAATTTTGTCTAAACCAGTAACCGGAGAAAGTCTTTTCCTTTATTTGTCAGTAACAGAAGACGCGGTGAGTGCTGTTCTTGTACGTGATTCGAACGGCGAACAACCGGTCTATTACGTTAGTAAGTCACTGCTCGATGCGGAGACGAGATACCCGGTGGTTGAGAAGTTAGCTTTGGCTCTCATTACGGCAGCAAGAAAGCTAAGGCCATACTTCCAATCACACTCGATAGTTGTATTGTCTACCTATCCTCTTCGTGCCATACTTCATAGTCCAAATTTATCTGGATGCTTGACGAAGTGGGCGGTCGAATTGAGTGAATTTGATATCGAGTATCGGATGAGAACAAGCTTGAAATCACAAGTACTTGCTGACTTTGTAGTTGAACTCACACCAAATCCTTCCAGAAGAACATTGAAGAAGAATGCTACTGGACGCTCATGGTGGACGGAGCATCGAACGTCAAAGGATCTGGAGTGGGTGTATTTTGCAAGACTCCTGATGGTGAGATCATCGAACAGTCATTTCGCCTGGGATTCAACGCTTCGAACAATGAAGCTGAATACGAAGCCTTAATCGCTGGGCTACATTTAGCGAAGGCACTGGGGGCTCGACGCCTGAAGATCTTTAGCGACTCCCAGCTCGTGGTGAACCAAGTACTCGGGGAGTACACAGCCAAGGATACAAGGATGGACGCTTACTTGAACGTTGTTCGTTCGCTTGTTCAGCATTTTGAAGGATACTCGATAGAACAAGTGTCGAGAGATCTTAACACGCAAGCGGACGCCTTGGCTTCATTTGGTTCAACTTCAGAGCCACACTTGCGTCGAAGTATCCCAATCGGGTTTATTGAAGAGCCCAGCATCCACGTTGAATCCGCCATCATCACAGGAGAAGTCATAACAGATTGGCGAACACCCATTGTCGCTTATCTGAAGGAAGGAGTTTTACCAGAAGATAAACAGGAAGCCCGGAAAGTCAAGACCAAAGCTGCAAGATTTTCGATGATCAACGATGCCCTTTTTCGACGCTCGTTCAATGGCCCCTATGTTCGATGTCTCGGTGATAAAGAAGCTACCTATGTTCTGAAGGAAGTTCATGAAGGCGAGTGCGGAAACCACTCAGGGGGACGATCACTGTGTAACAAAGTCAAGCGGCAAGGCTATTACTGGCCCACTATGCTACAAGACAGTGAAGACTTTGTCAAACGGTGCAACAAATGCCAGAGACATTCCCCCATTTTTCATCAGCCTTCGGAACGACTGTCGAGCATCGCATCACCATATCCATTTATGAAATACTTAATGGATATAGTGGGTCCACTACCCAGAGCGAGCGGTCACCGCAAATATTTGCTTGTACTCACTGATTACTTCACCAAGTGGGTTGAAGCAGAAGCGTTTGCGGACGTCGAAAGTTTCATTTGGAGGAACATAATTTGCAGATTTGGTGTGCCCCAGGAGATCGTCACTGATAATGGATCGCAGTTCATTTCGGGCAACTTTAGAAAATTCTGCAACGAATGGAACATCGAGCTTAGCTTTTCTACCCCAAGGTATCCCCAAGGGAATGGACAAGCAGAAGCAACTAACAAAACGATCGTTCAGAATTTGAAGAAGAAACTTGAAGCTCGAAAGGGAAGATGGGCAGACGAACTACACGGCGTACTCTGGGCTTACAGGACTACACCGCGAAGAGCGAACGGAGAATCTCCATTTTCATTAACCTTCGGTGCTGAAGCTGTTATCCCAGCAGAAATCGGTGTCCCTACACTCCGGCGTTAATTGGCTTTTGAAAACGAGAGTCAGAATCAAGAAATGCTCAACGACAGTCTGGACACTCTTGACGAACGACGAGATCAAGCACTGATTCGAATGGCAAACTACCAACAATCAGTGGCGAAGTACTACAACTCCAAAGTTCGACCGAGAACTTTTAACGAAGGAGATCTCGTGCTTCGAAAAGTATTCCAGAACACTGCCGAGCCAAACGCAGGAAAGTTGGGAGCAAACTGGGAAGGTCCTTATAGGATTTTGAAGGTTATAGACCAGGCGTCTACCGCTTGGAAACGAACGATGGAGTGGAGGTTCTTCGCAGTTGGAACTCGCATCATTTGCGAAAATACTATGTGTAATCTATTTTTGCTGTTTTGATGTATCTAAACTAAACACTTGTAATTTTTCGGAACAAATTTTTGTAAAGGCTAGATCCCTTACGTCGAACGTTCGATGCGATATCGAATCCGTAGGTCTACGCCTAACAACTCCACTGCTTGAACTACGTTTGGCTTGATCCCTAAACACTGGGTACGTAGGCAACTCGTATGCGTTCGTACGAGTCCAGTCAAAATCAACAAACAATTTCATCGTTCCATCGAACTACGAATGGCTTGATCCCTAAACTTTGGGTACGTAGGCAGCTCATCACATTTGAATGAGTTCAGCTACTTTTACTAAATCGAAAACGTGTCTTCGGACACTCGACATTCGTTCATTATGAGTTACATTCTTTTCGATATTCGTCCGGTGCGAATTACGTTCGACATTCGTTAATTTCGAATTACGCCAATCACATTGCGCTCGATATTCGTCCAGTACGAATTGCGCTCGACATTGATTTAGTACACTACTATCAATGTTCGAACATTCGAACTTGTCGAAGACATCCACATCAACATCACACAAAAAGATGTGAGCAGAAATATAAAATTTTCAATAAAATGAAAATAGAATTGTCTTTACAATTCAGAAATAATATAACAAGTTTACAAAAATTTGACAAATAAATCTATTCTCGAGCGTCGAGATCTTCAGAAGGATTTGCTTGAACCGGGGGCTCGACGTTCGCATTCTCAGCCTCCGCCGGCACTGATGTAGGGGCATCTGATAAACTCCTGACTTCCTCGGGATAATCTTCCTCGAACATCTCAATTTCTTCATCAATTTGAGCTTCGTCGAGGAGCCCAGCTTTATAGTCCTTCAGGATGTCATATCGAGCCTTCAGAGTGGCCTTCTCGAATGCATCCATAATCTGGGTGGCGAGCGCTGCATTTTCAGCTTCGAGAGATTTGATTCTGGCCTGACCTTCATCAAATCTCTTCGCCAAAGTTTCCATCGCAGAAGTGCCCTCCCTGGCTACATCCATGGACTTCTGAAGTTCAGCCATTAATCCATCAGCGCCGGCCTTGACATCTCCGAACTTACGTTCGATGTCCAGCAACTTCTCTCCCCGCGCAATATCCTTCGCTTGAAGATCTTTCAAGCGATCCCTTTGTTTGGCGACTCTATCGGACATTCGATAAAAGAGCCCCATCGTCCGAACATTGATCTGCAATGTAGAAAATACAATCTTCAGCAGTGGGAGTGCGAACAAAATATAGATTACAATTCAAAGTCTATGTTCATCATACCTTCATGGTCTCCCACATTATGTCATCCAAATGACTCTGAGGTGGGCCTTGCTTCATAAATTCCGCATCTGCATCGGAAAAAAGCTGTCGAGCGATATCAACGCTCGTTTCCCGATCATGCAAAATACTCACGCTTGGAGGCAAGTCCACCTCGATTCTTGGACCCTCGCTGTCCGTTTCAGGGATCGCGACCTTCGACTTCTTGCTCCTCTTCGCAGGAACCTTCCTCTTGGGCTTCTCAACCGCTTTCCTCTTCTTAGCGGGTGGCGAACTCGGCTTTGATGGAGGTTCAGGAGAAGACTCAAGAACAGGAAAAGGCTCAGGTTCGTTAACCTGGCCTGCGCTCGCAGCAGCGGCCGCAGCAGCAGCAGCAGCTGCTCGTTCGGCTTCCTTCTTGGCCCTCCGTTTGGCCATTATATCTTTCGGCGTGGGGACCTCCATGACTAACGAGTCCAAGGCAAATTCTGCGATCAAAGCCTCCTCGTCAGTAAGGGGGTCGACGAACAACGGGGTGCCAAAAAGTCTCCTTAGCGCTCCCCTAATTACAAAAGGCCAATCTACCCAGGAAGGAACTCGTTTAGGAATACCTGTTGAGAGTTCGACGAAGTCCTTCCACAGGCTCGATGCTCGTAATCTACTTGGAACTTGAATATCGTTCCACTCTCTATTCGGCAGAGCAAGCAGACGCTCGAGTTTCTCTTCGAACAAGAGAGCTTTGGGAGGAGGTTTCTTTAATTCCTTGCCTGCAGAACACAAATAAATTACATCAGAAAACATTGAAGTTATTAAATTGAATTCTTCGTTCGACGCTCTTCGTTCGATACTTACGAAGAGTTCCCCAGAAAGGGTTAAAAGCATCGGCAAGAACACCCATCGACTTTTTATTTACATGCATGAAGAAGTAGCGATCCTGCCAATATCTGTCGGCGTTCTTCATCTCACCAACTACTTGCTTCTTCCTCCGAGGGTACATCGAGTACCGTCCATGATCTTTCGAATTTTCTTGAGGATAATATATCGCGAGCACATCGTCCACTGTTAGTTCGATGCTCGCTTCTTCTGATAGCACAATCAATCCCAAGAAAACCCTCATCCCATTTGGCATCAACTGTGGGATGGTCAGATTATAATGATTCATGGCCCGGATAAGAAGAGGAGGAAGTGGAAGTCGAAGTCCACATTCGAAGTAGATGGTGTACATGCAAATCCATCCCTCGGAAACTGCGTCTGCTCGCTCACCTTTAAATGGTAAACGAAGTTGTACCTCGTTCGGGAAACCATATCGACCCCTGATATCTGACAAGTCATCCTCCGTTAAAACTGAGCGAGGGTTCGACGTTCGTAAGTACGTTTCGGTGGTCAGACGACGAGGTGGCTCTGTCAAACGAGCAATAGGGGGGATCGTTAAATGTTCTTCGCCCGATGTTGTCGCTGGTCGACTCCTCTCGGAAGCCTCGTTGCTTGTGCCAGCACCCATCAGGCTCTGCTGAAATTCATGCTCGAGCATCGAACGACGAATGGTTGACATCAACTCCTCATCGTCTGAATTGCTATCACTCGAGTCGGTGCTCGTCCATTCGACGTCAACATCATCGATAACCTCCTTTTGTTTATCCATGTCGGGGAAAAACAAATTTTTGGGCGAACGACAGAAGTTTTGAAGATCTAAAGCCTATAGGTTGTCAAAACCCTATTGACGTTTTGGATGAACTCGAAGAACACAGAACCAAAAACCCAGAAAAAACCCTCAGCCAAACTACTCGCTCAAAAGAAATGCAGAAAACTTACTAGAAAGGACTCGAAAACAGAATAGAAGCAGTTCTAACAAATCAAAAATTACTCGAGATGGAGAAGAAGAAAAATCTTGCCTGAGGATTCGAAGAACTTGAGAAAACTTGAGACTTTGATCTTCTGGAGGCTCCGTGTAGAAATAAGGAGGAAAATGGGCATATGAAGGGTTATATAGCTTCACAGCACATCCAACGGTCCCGACCGTTCAGGAGAGGCACGATCAAACGGCGTATGCCTCACAACTTTTCGAATTCTCACTTCAAAAGTTCGTACCACGTAACGGCGCGTATCCCGAAATTCTCGGATACGACAGCTCGAATCTGTTACGTCGCAACGGTACGAATTTCGAAATATCATAATGATACCATGTCAGGGTAACCACTCGACATGCGCCACGTGTATTCATTCAGTATTTTTCACTGGGCTCGAGACTCCCATCGATCGATTCGTCAGTCTAGTCAGATTTCCCTGATCTGATTTAACCACGACTGATGCGACCATTGCGACCATTGCCATGTATCAAACACTCTATCAAGGATCCATCGCTCGATAGAGTGGGGGGCTATCTGTTGGGGTTAGACTTCGTCTTCTTCCCAATAATGACGTTAGCTTTAACAGTTCATCTAACGAACGATGAACTTCCTATTCTAACGCCTCCACATTTGGGCCGGACCCAACTCACTGTAAAGTCAATAACGAACGACCATCGCTCGTACGATTGGGCCGGACCCATTAACGCGATTCGTTCCAAATTAAGCATCGAACATCGAGCTAACGGATCAGCACTGATCCTTCACTTATTGGCTTTATTAACTGCGAACGATAGATCATAAGGACAAAGTCTTATTTTCTATTCATCGTTCGTCGTTCGTATTCAACAAGGCTTATATGGTTATACTCTCTATAACAGTCGAACCCAGCGTCGACGATGATGTGCCATGCCATCATGATAACTGATCAGTTCATAACTGGCAATAACCGCTAAGCCTCAATCTGCGGAACATTACAATAACTGTTGAGTTCATATCATGACACGTGTCCCCCCAGTGGACAACGATGGAAAACCGCTCAACATCAGTTATTGGTCCTTCCTCTATAAAAAGAGGGGGACCCCCTTCAGACAGGGATCGGAGACTCTGAATCCTTATTGTTACTCTGCAAAAAGGTTTCCAGAAATCATTTTTTGTACTTGAGAACATCTATACAGTGAATACACATTACTCACAGAGGACGTAGCCCAGTTTGGCGAACCTCTCTACATCTTGGTGTTGATGATTTTCTATCTCTGTCTTTTACTTTTATTTCTGGTTATTTCATACTAATTTGCTTTTATGAGTTTCACCAACGATTGCCAAGGGCCCATTCAACTGATTTGTTTATTCATTATAATTAATTTTCTGTTAAATTTTGACTGTAGAAAAACTAGCATCTACACTCCTCCTCCTTTCTCTCTCTCTAACATGAAACTATACACATAAATATTACTAAAAAAATCCAAGAATTTACCCAAAAATCTAAGGATTTATCCATAAATATATGGTATAATTTATCATCTTTTAAAAACTTACTATAAACTTATAAAATTTGATATTTATAAGAATTTCACAATAAAAAATCTAACTGGTAGGTAGGGACGAAAGTAATACAACTGACCGAAACTTTTGAAAGAAAAAGAAATTCCGTTTAAAATTTTATGTTTTCAATTTTTGTCACTCAAAACTATCTTTATATGTGACCTACTAAATATTATTTATGTACTTCATAGTTCTTAAAAATCAGTATGACATTATTTAATATTTTATTTTTATTTTTTCCTTTAAAAAAAAGTTAACGCACACCCCTTGATAATTCTATAAAACAGAATTATTTTAGTATTTTTAAGCATATATTTTTACTATAATCTTAATATTTTATCTCAACCTTCTCCTAAATTTATTATGGTATCCCAACTGTGTAAGTTAAATTATGTTTAGAAGGTTACAAATAGTAATTTTGAGCAAAAATGAAATAAAAATGATTTAAAATGCGGGCACTTCCCACGCTCTTCCACTCGCGTCCCTGGGATTGAACTCATCAGCAGTCAATACTGCGAGAGCGCAAAACTCGCACCAGTGTTCGAGTCTCGGCACCAGTTTCAGCCAGTCCAGAGACGTGTTATATCTGGTGTGGCGCGTCTCACGTAATCTTGCCTGTGCCTACTATTTCACGCAGTCGTTCGCCGCCACGCGTCCAAGCACGAGCGCTCGGCAGTCGATGTTCGCCACCTGTCCTGTGGGGTTCATGTCTGCTGCTGCACGTAGATTTGTCGTAGCCAAAAGAGAAAAGAAAAGTAAAAAAATAAAATAAAATAAAAGGGGAAAGTTGAAGTCTGTTGATGAGGTTTATAAAGAGAAGCCTAGGGCTCCGTGCAAATGATCTTTGGCTGCAGGAGAAGTCGAAAAACCAAAGAAGAAAAAAAAAGAAAAAAATATTTTAAGTTTTAGATTTAGGGGTGTTTGATAAATAAGTTTGAGTTAAGATTTTTGAGTTGAGTTTGAGTTAAGTTAAGTTGAGTGTTTGGTAAAAAGTTTGAGATAAAAAGTTTAATTTGAGTTGAGTATTTGGTAAAAAGTTTGAGTTGAAAAGTTTAACTTGAATTGAGTATTTGGATGTAAAAAGTTTAAGTTAAAAAGTTTAACTTAATAAAATGTGTGTTTGTAACTTAGGTTCCAAGTTAAAATTTTCATCTCAGTTTTTATTTTTTTCTTATATATTTAAAAAAATTCTAACTAGTTTTTGAAAAGTCAACTTAAAAATTTCATATCCAACTAACTTACCAAACGGATGCTAACATGTCATTGCAGGTTGTGAATGGAAAAATGAAAAAAATCAAAAAGTAACTAAAATAAAAACACACATCAACAACATACATCAAAGTTTTTACAATATTTTTTACATAGCCATAAAATACAACAAGAATTACGTAGTTGCTAAGGAAACAATCCTTATTCGCGTATCTCGAATTGGCTATGTAAAATTTTCAACCGTTGATTTGTTTTAATTGGTTTAGATGCTCCGTGCACATAAATTTTATTATGCATTCAAATATAATATTTATCACAAAAATTATATTTATTATAATATTTTTAAGTTTTTTTTAATCCTAAATATGATATCTGTCATATTCACGCTTCTCTCTCCTCTCCCTCTCTCTCTCTCTACAACCTTCCCAATTCTCTTCCGTCTCCGCCCCCACCACCATCACCGTCAGGCACACCGTCGCCATGGCCACTGCCACCACCTCCTCGTCCTCCTCCTCCTCTAGGCTTCGCAACCTTGACCCCGTTCTCCGCCACCGCCGTTCTGTCTCTTCTCCCGTTTCTTCTTTTGCAACTCCTGCTCAGGAAGAAGGTACTTTTTGTTGGATACCTTTCCTCTTCGCCAACTCCATCTCCTGTTCCTTTCTTGCTTGACTCAATCTTAAACCCTTTCAACTCTCTCCTCTCTACACCACCATTTTGAACCCACCCACACCAGACCAGACCAGACCAGACCAAATCCACTCTCTGTCTCTCTCTCTCTCTCTAAAACCTATCTCTTATTATGTTTTTATTCCTCTCCACCACCAACAATGTCCTCCTTCATCATCTTCTTCATTCTTTCTCTCTTATCTCTCATCCTCCTCTCTCTCTCTCCCAACCCCAGAGGTAAATTAATATAATCAAATTTTCATTCTATTCAATTAATTAATTGATTATTTCAATTGAATTAATTATTTTTTTTCTTATTTTTTGCAGGGATTTTGATCGACTGTGGCGCGACCAACGACACGATGATCGAGGGCCGTCAATGGCTCTCCGACAAAGGGTTCGTCTCTGGCAGGACCCCCATGACCATCTCCATTCCGGTGGTTGCTCCCTACCTCTCGACCGTCCGATTGTTCCTGAACGATCCCGGCCACAAGTTCTGCTACGTCCCACGGGTGTATCGTGGGGCCAAGTACATGGTCCGAACAACCTACTTCTATGGCGGATTCGACGGCCGGGACTCGCCACCGGTGTTCGATTAGATTATGGACGGGACGCTCTGGAGTGCCGTCAATACGATGTCAGATTACGGCCCCGGGATTTTGCACAGTGATCAATCACTGTGAGACAACGCAAAAGGGAAGGAGGGTTGGGTGTATAGTAAACCGAGTTTGGTTTAATGTGTAACGGTCCAATTATGAATTGGGACTGAACTTTTGTGCCAAACGGTTTGAGTTCAGTTTAAACTCAAAAAATTGAGTCCAAACTGACTCACCAAACAGGCTATTAGTTTTCTATAAATTTATGAAGAGATTATCTTAAATCATCAAAAGAAGAGGGATAAGCAAATTTAATAGAAGGCTTTGGAGACTTATGACACCTCCATAATTGGGTTTTCTTGTTTTATTTTCTTATCTTTTGATTTTTGTAATTTAAGAATGATTAAATCTTTATTTTGTATATTTTTATTTTTATTTATAAAGTAGTTTTCTTTTCTAGAAATACGATCTGTCCGGATTATGATTATTTGAGTTTTTCTCTTTTTAATTAATTGATGTCTATTTCAGTTCTATGTTGAGTATTTTAATATGTGCTTAATGCTTATGAATTTTTGGTCAACTTTTACATGATTTGTATTTGATTTGAGACTGATAAATGATAATTGAATAAGTCCTTATTTAATATTATGAGATTGTCGTAAATTAGAGATAGTTATGAAACTTGTACAGCATCATGAATTTCTAATTCTTAATGAATTATGATAAGTTATTTGAGATCGAGAGGTGATAATGCTTATTATAATAAATTGTTAATGTTTGAGAAAGATTAATGAATATATTAGAGAGATTCACTGGTAAAATAGGGAATAGACGTTGATTAATTAGATTAGACAATTTGAATACGATTAATCCAGTGAGATCGGAAACCCTATATTTTTAGTATTTTGAGTCTTTTGTCTTTTTACTTATTTTGTTAATTTTATTTAAAATATTTTTTTCGATTATTCAAATAAAGTTGGAGTTAATATAATTTTGGTAATTGACAACAACAGTTCTCGTGATAACAACATTTTACTTATCATTTAATTACTTGCTTACGATATTGTGCACTTGCAATTTTCCGCAACAAGTTTTTGACACCATTGTCGGGGACTGTTTGTTTTACTAATATCGATACCAAATAACCCTAGTTTTAATTTGAATTTTTTTTATTATTTTCCTTTATTTTAATTTTGTTTGTTTTAGATGTCTCATTGACAGGTCCTCATGAGTTTTGCCCAACAAGACATGGGACCGATGTATAGCGCTTGGTGGAGATATAAAGACTTACTTAACAGGTTTCTTGATCATAGTTTCTCTAAGGAATGTATTTTTCAAAATTTCATCAATGGCTTATGTGACACAACAAGATATTGGGTTAAAAGTGAATATGGTAATTTCCCATTATTCCAAAGACCCGTTGATGAAGCCTATAACATGTTGGAAGACATGGACGACCATGATTATTGGAAAAATAATATTTTTCGGAATGACCAAGATTGTCAACATGAAGAATTGGCAGCATCCACTCCTATCATTGATGTACCAATTAAGACCATTAAAGATTGCCACCTTGAGAAGCCCACGCAAAGAGAGGAGCACTTGGAGTTGTTGTATAACAATGACTCTTTAGTGAAGTAGGGATACAAGACTTAGCCATAGAAGAAGAATCACAAGAATAAGTCTCTAGTGTCCAACCGACTGTGACCACATTAATCATACAGGATCATATCTAAAAAGATCTGATGTAGCCAATACCTCCTCCACCTACATTAGCAAGATTCATTCATGTTCCTCAAGCACATACATCAAAGTCTAGTCTTGTTAGAGCCACGTGCCGAATTCTACCATATCTTGCCAAGCTTGAGGGCATCAACAATCAAGACCTATATGTGGTGTTGTTTGACATCTACTATGGGCGAAAGCCGCTCTTTGACGAGCCATTCTCCATAGTCAAGCTGACGACTATAAATCAAGCACTTCTTGGAAGGCAGCCTAAGCTTTTTACATCTTTTTCTTTACTTTATTTGAATTTCAGTAAATTTTAAATTCTTAGGATCTTTTTGTTTATATTTCTTCTTTGTTTTCTCTCTAGCTACAAGCTTTGGAGACGATAAGCCAACTTGTGGAGCCAAGCACCAACGAGGGAAGTTTCTAGCAATCCTTCTTATTTTCATAATTGCTTACACGTTGAGGACAATGTGCATTTTAAGTTTGGGGGTAGAAGAATAAAAAAAAAAAATTTGTTTTTGAGTGTTGATTTTGTTTGATTGTCAAACGCCGATGATAATGAAAATATTGAACTAATTATAGCTCTTGGAAAATGATGACCATTGTATTGTTTATGTGCTTAATTCTTGTGTGAGTGTTGTCCGCTTATGATTCTTTTAACACTTTGCACACATAGCCTTGATCGTTTAACCATTTTGCTTACTTAGAGAAAGTTAATGTGAATTAAGTAATTTATTCGATCCCATCGAACTCTAGAACTTGTTTGATTATCACTTGAGGCGAAATCCTAGACTACACTTTATCAAGGATATGATTTAGACCATCTTTGGATAGTTTGAGCCTTTCATGCCAACCTGTACATATACATATCCCTAGTCACCCATTTTGAGCCTAATGTTTACTTTTTCTTTGTTACCCACATCTTTTAGCCTAGCTTTTTTTTAAAATTAATTTCCATCATTTTAATCTTTAACCTTAAGCATGTTGATCATTATAGGAATTATCTTGAGCTATGCTAAAGTCTGGGTGGATGGGTGGAGTTGTGAAGAGCTTATTTTGGTTAATTAAAAAAAAACAAAAAGAAAATGTATGCTACACCTTGCTCAAAAAAAAAAAAAAAAAAAAAAAAAGGAATAAAAGTGGATTACAAAGAAAGTCAAAATCAAGTTTAGAGGTGTTATTAGGAGTGTTGCAAATCATCTACAAAGGTCCTAGAATGATTATGTGTTTAGGGTAATTCGAGCTATATTATTATCCTTATCCTACTATTGTCTTGGCCTAACATTACAAGCCTAAAAGTCCTAATGATCATTGGTAATGTGTTTGTCTACATTAATGGAGAGTGATCAGAAAAGTAAGCGTATGGAGTTCAAAAAATTCTTCATCTAGATATCAATCATAATTAACTTGCTTGGATAAACTGATGAGAGTTGCAAGTGATTGAGTGTAAAAGGCTATATTTACATATACACATCAAAAGAATCTAAGGCAAGATGAGACAAGCATTTGAATTGAAATTCTAAACTTTATTGATGTTTAGAGTTTTCCTTGAGCTACGAAATAGGTGAAATCTTTGAGATATGTTTTGTAAATCAAACTAAATAAGTACTCACTTTTTTGCTATTTTTCTCTTTCTTTTGCTAGAGGACCAGCACAATGTTAAGTTTTGAGGTGTGATAACTCTATAAAATAGAGTTATTTTAGCATTCTTAAGCTTATATTTTTGCTATAATCATAGTATTTTATCTCAATTTTTCCCCAAATTTATTATGGTATTCCCAAGTGTGTAGATTAAGGGGGAGTTTGGCTCCCCCTTTCAACTCAAGTTAAATTGTATTTTTTTTATCTTTTTTTGAAAAAGTTTTTTATCTTTTCTGAAAAAGTTAATAAAAATTACTATTTAAATTTAAAAATCTCAACTCAAATCACTACACCAAACACCCTATAAATTATGTTAAGAGCGTTAAAAATAGCAAATTGGAGCAAGAATGAGGTAAAAATTATTTAAAATTGCAAAAGAAAATTCGGAGCCATCATCCTCCATTCGTGGGCACTTCCCACACTCTTCTACTCGTGTCCCTGGCCATCAGATTGAACTCATCAACGGTCTAGATCGCGAGTGCGCAAAACATGTGCCAGTGCGAGCGTCTAGGCACCAGTGTCAGCCAGTCCAGAGACATGCTGGATTTGGTATGGCGCGTCTCAAGGAATCTTGCGTGCAACTGCTCTTTTACCCAGTCATTCGTCGCCACGCGTCCAACTCCAACGGTCGCCAGTCGCTACTCACCACCTATCCGCGTGGGGTTCATGCCTGCTGCTGCATGTCAGATTTGCTGTAGCCAAAAGAGAAAAGAAAAGTAAAAAAAGGGGAAAGTTGAAGTCGGCTGAGGAGGCTTATAAATAGAAGCTTAGGGCTCTGTGCAAAGGGTCTTTCGCTACGGAGAAGCCGAAAACCAAAGAAGAAAAAAATAATAATATATATATATATATTTTAAGTTTTCTATAAAATTAGAGAGATTATCTTGAATCACCAAGAGAAGATGGATAAGTAAATATAGGAGAAAGTTTTGGAGACTTGTGATACTTTCATAATTGGATTTTTTTTTATACTTTATATTCTTATCTTTTGATTTTTGTAGATTAAATCTTTATTTTGTAGATTTCTATTTTTATTTATGAAATAATTTTCTTTTCTAGGAATACGATCTATCTGGATTATGATTATTTGAGTTTTTTTATATTTTTAATTGAATGATGTATATTATAGTTTTATGTTGAGTATTTTAATCTGTGCTTAATGCTTATGAATTTCTGGTCAACTTTTGCATGATCTGACATTTGATTTGAGATTGAGAAGTGATAATTGAATAAGCCATTATTTAATCTACCATGAGATTTCCGTTAACTAGAGATAGTTATGAAACTTGTGCAGCATCATGAATTTCTGATTCTTAATAAATTATGATTAGTTGTTTGAGATCGAGAGGTGATAAGGTTTATTATAATATATTGTTAATGCTTGAAAAAGATTAATGAATATATTAGAGAGAGTCACTGGCAACATAGGGAATAGACGTTGATTATTTGGATTAGAGAATTTGAATATAATTAATCCGGTGAAATCGAAAACCTTATAGGGTGAGTTGAGTTGAAATTTTTAAGTTTGAATTGAGTTGACTTTTTAAAAAAGTAGTTATAAACTTTGTTGACTTTTCAGATAAAGATAAAATTGAGATGAAAAGTACAATTTAGTTAGAGTTGAACTTGGTTACCAAACAAGCCATTAGATTTTTAGTATTTTGAGTCTTTTGTTTTTTTTTTTTTTGTTTTTTTACTTATTTTGTTTTTTTTATTTAAAAATCTCTTTTCGGTAATTCAAATAAAGTTAAAGTTAATATAATTTCAATAATTGGTAATGATAGTTCTCGTGGAAACAATACTTTACTTATCACTTTATTACTTGTTTATGATATTGTGCACTTGTAGTTTTCCGCAACACCCTTGTCAAATTAAAAGACTGGTTCCGCCACTCTAATTCTTAAATTTAAAATTAACTTTGAATTGAACCAAATTTTTTGGTTAAATGCTAAAACCCTAAATATGTTAAACTAAAGGTCGGTAAGTTTTCATGAATTTAAGGCCTCGTTTGGCGCTTGAGTTAAACTCAAAATTTTTATTTCAGTTTTTATCTTTTCTGAAAAATTTTTGTCTTTTTCTGAATTTTTTTTTTATCTTTTCTGAAAAGTCAACAAAAATTTTCAACTAAAACTCATCCACCAAACGGATCCTAAGATTAGTAAGCTGAGCTCAATCTTTTTAAAACATTTCTCATCACAAGGTCATACTCCAAAAAAGATATTTTAGTTTATTCTTTTTTTTTTTTTTTTTTAAAGGAAAATTAAAACGAGGCATTGTAAAATATGCAAGTATATTACATGATTCCAATCGATTAGGTCCAACTCTTATCCACAGCTTGCCACGTTGTATTGCGAAATTAAAATTTATTACCAATTTTGTCTGCTCAAAGACTATTCCAAGTGCAAGACACAAACACCAAGAAGAACACTAAAATAATGAATACTAGTCGTATACGAAAAAAATCATGCTTTCCTTGACCTTTGTTTTTTTTTTTTTTTTTTTTTTTTTTGGAAGGAAACCTTGACCATTTACAAGTACGCGGCCAAACACTGCAGTGAAATAAAAAATAAAAAATAAATCCGCTACCTTCCGTACTCGTACGAACAAGTACGCCATTCGTATTGTAAGTGGGGCCTACCGGTCGAGCCTATTGTGAAATGATGTGGGGCCCATTGGGTCACACGCGTGAAAAACTACAAATCTACAAGGGGCCTGCGCCGATATTTTTGAATGGTGGGCCGGGCCAGTGAGAAAACCGGCCCGGTTTGTTATCCTTACGTGGAGGAAATATGTTTGAGGGTCCCTTTCTCTATCCTAATCATCAAGAGAAAATGCATTAATAACAAAAGGAAAAGAACAAGGGCAATATCTTGAAAAGAATCTCTTTTATGTCTTTCAAAATTTTGGCTATTTTCTTCAAAATTGGGAGATGTGATGCCTTCTGGAGACTTCATTTACGAGTTCCAATTTCAGATATTTTACCAACAAAGGGTATTTCAGAATTAAAAGGAGAAGAAATATATAGATATAATATATAAATTAGGGATAAAGGATACGAATCTACATTTTATATTAAAGTCAAATATAAATTACTATTAGATTGTGTACGAACTCTTAAATTTTTTATTAGGACTAATATGAAAAATTTAGGGGAATATAATGATTGAATTTTCATTTTTAAGAGGGATATTTGAAACCTTATTTAAAGTTATATACTATTAAAAAAAAAAAAAAAAGTTGAGAGGGGGTTTAAGCCTCTCTAGTCTTTCATTGGCTACGTTTATGCCTGCAACTACTATATAAACTTTTTATGTTATGAGTTTTCTTAGCTAAACTATTCTTAATTAATGTTATTTTCCTATCTATTTAATTACCATGAAGACCAATCACCAAATTCCAAATTTAATTTTTTGAGTGCTAATAGTTTAAGAAATACACTATTTAACTAGTTAAACTAATAAGCGGAACAAATTCTACAACTTTAATATGGTTTTTTAGGCCCTACCATTCAATGACTTTCAGGTCTAATTTGATTGTGCGTGTTTTTTAATCCGTTTCTTGCTGGTCGGTTTGCATTTAAAGAACATTTTAGTTGCTTATAGGAATATACATATATATACATATATATATATGGGGGAAGGTGAAGAAAGAAGAGTATTATATTATAGTCATCAATTATTGTCAACAAATAATTCTTTATTAATTAAAAAGAAGAATTGACGTGATAATCGTGAAACATTTCTTTAGAATTAATATGACAATAATTAGTTTATGTGGACGAAGTAAATGAATACGACTTCATACAAGTCTGAAATGTATATGAATAATACGTCTTCTTTTCATACTTAAAAGAAAGGGGAAAGGGAAAAGGGGTCTCTGTATGGGATTAAAAATCTAAAAATGATTGAGTCACCCTCAGATTCTTTAAAAAAAAAAGAAAAAAAAAAGGGCATGAAATGACAATTTTGTTTCCATTTATATTTTCCCCTTAATCTTGCCGTTGTTGACGGGATACTTGAGTTTTTTTAATTAAAAGAAAAAAGAAAAAATAGGACAAGCAACCAAAAGAAAAAAAATATCTTATCCAATTCTCAAAGGTAGGTAAATTTTTTTAATTGTGGTGGGACTCAGAAAAATAAAGGTAATTAAGTTTTATCTTACACTAACCCTCTCTCTCTCTCTCTTTAATTTGCTCAAAGTTCACACCTTTCGTTTTCTTACAGTAACATGTACACATTGCTATCAACCTAATAAATCACCCTCTAATTCGGTTTTTCTTGATACAAATATTATATATATATATATATATATATATACACGCACGTAAAAACAATTTTATCTTCAACTCATGTAAAATAAAAATTCGATCAAATTAAATAATTAATTAAAAGCGTGGCCTCACAATATATATATATATATATATATATATATACTCGCCTTCCTATATTATCCTTCGAAACTTCTTATCATTTTTTAAAAAATATTCTAGGGGAAATCTTTTTTTAAACTAAACTTATATATATATAAAAATAAAGATAGGGCAAAACTTGTCTTGTTGTACCACCTCGAATGTACGGAATATGTACTTGTCACGCCTCCTCATTGTATATAATTAAAATTGCATATTCTCTATGGACCAATGGTGATGACATAATTTTACGTATGCCTTTCCTAAATATTTGTTAATCGCGTTTTGATTATTTGGAATTTCTTCTACAAGATAAGGTTCAAGCAACTCAAGGTTCTCCATATCGAAAAGGCACTGTGAACGGGGTTTGCTGCTATCTTATCAAAACCCGGTTTATCATCATACACGTTTTGATATAGTTTTTTTTCTATTAATTATTGAACGGGGACGCTTATAGATTATTTCAATAAAACTGGAGCATAATTAAAAACATTTGTAAATTTTAGAGATAAAAGTACAAAATTTTTTAAATTGGGTGGTGGTATGTGTCACTTTCACCACCATAGGGTAACTTTTTTTTTTGCTAGAAAAATAATAGGGTAACTTATTTTTAAAATTTTAAATCTTTCTTTTTCTTTTTCTTCTTCTTTGTGTTTCTGTATTTCCTTTTCGTTTCAAACCAATCAAGTCCGGAAACGAGTTTAACTTGGGCCTTTATATAGTAGTGTAGTTAATATATATATATATATATATATATATAGCAGTTTAGTTGATCTTTACTTTATTTTGGATCTAACTATACTTTTCTTTTTTTGCCTAATCTTATCTTGTCTTGTCTAGTTCAGCTTCTTCTTTTTGGTTTGATGTGTTGCCCAGATGTTTTGGGGCTTTTGTCAAGACTGGTCTAACTAATATGCAATAAAAGTTGATGTTCTTTTCCAATAAAAAAATAAAAAAAGAAGCAAAGATAATAAAACTCTAAAAAAACTATGTAACACATGCAAATAAAAAAATTTAAGTTGGTTGAATAAGAAGAAAATTGTGGGAAATTTTTAGGGAGAAGGGGGGAATTAGGCCAAGAACTTTTAGTAATAAAAATAAACAGTTAAAAACTTTTTGAGTGCTGGTAAATAATGAATCAACGAAGTATTATTTGTGACTAAATTATCCTAAAAATATTCTAGTAAATAAATATCATATTTATGATAATTATTTATATACGAAGCATATTTACGATAAAATTATCTTTAAAAAATTCTCGTAAATAAACTATTTACCATAAAACATTTAAAAATTATATGCTATTTATTTTTTTTTTGGGGGGGGGTGTGGGGGTTCTTTCTTTTTTCTTTTTTAATTGAATAATAAAAAACTCTTAAAACATGTTTAAAAATTTATGTTTTACCCCAATTGTATATTTTTCAACAAACTGACATCCTTTTATATCATTTTTATTACATAAATGTTTCAATTTTATCTAGTTCAATTATTTTAATTTTATCATTATGTTAACATTTATAAAATGAAATAAAATTTATATATAATATGGTTAAACAATTAATTAAAGAAACAATGCAAGAATGGGACAAATAATTAATTAAATATTTTATTGTACTAATATGTTAATAATTACATAAGTATATAGGTGATGAAATAAAATTATTTTTGTAAATAGTATAGAAAGTAATATATCGGGAATATTCTTTTTAGAGTAAAATTCGAAATAGATAGATTGGAGATGAACTTTAAATTTGGTACAAAAATTGTGCTAAAATAGAGTTATGAGTTGAAGATAGTGTAAGGTTGTTTCGCCTGTACATGTGACCCTACGACTGATTTTCACTCTTTTTTTATTTTTTTATTTTAGAATTCGCTTCTAGAAAGTATCCCCATACTAAATATCATCGCCACGTCGGTATGTGCCTTGTGCCAGATAGCAAGTTATATTCGTTTTTGCTTGTGATTATTATGTAATCATATTATTACATATATGATAATATATTATAATGTTTACACCTTTGAATCCTCTTTTATATTGAGCAATTTTTAGAGTTAAGACACACATAATAACCAAAAAAAAAAAAAAAAGTTAATTGTAAAATATGAAATTCACAAATAGAGGAATTGTTTGTAGTCGTGGTGTTTTTCTAGTATTGTTTTCTTTTATTTTCTAAGTTGAATTTTGTAATTATTATGACACTACGCTTTTCTACGAGAAGTTTTGCTCATTATAATTTGGACTAGTAGTGCAACTAGCATGTTTCCCAAAATCTCTCATATACCCTTTGCTTATAAAATTCATCAGAAGTTCGGTACGTTTGGGGAAAGGTACTTTCTCTGTACTTTCTTTTTATTAACTTGGTTAAACTTTTAATTAAAGACATTGTCAATGACGATTTATTAATTCTTAGTGTAAGCAAAGTTTGCAATGTTTGTTACTTATCTTCATTCTTCAACCATTTGGCGTAGAGCAGACTTTCTTCGGTTTTCATTTAAAAGTAGATAGCTGCCCGCAAGATTTTTATACTTCAAATGGGTTTTTGGTGGGTTGTCAAGTTAGACTTTTTCTATTATTTTTATAAATAATTCATATGTATATCGGACTCAACTACTTTTTGATGTAACGGCCATGCAAGTGGTATTTATGCCAATTAATATACTTGAATATACATTATAAGTATACCGTTGGTGATACCGAAGATCTTATAAATGTTGAGTATGTGAGAATAAAAAGTCTCGTATTAGTTAGATATGAAATTGAAAATGCGCTTAAAAGGATTTGGACTATTCCTATTAATAGGTTAACTTTTTAGGATGAAAGTTCAGGGACCCCAATAAATGGTATGAGAGTTAGGTTCTAGATGTAAACATATGTATGCACGAGATGAACCGCGGAGAAAAATCAGATGAAGGTTGATAGCTCTCAAGATGGAAACTCCATGGTAATGCGGGATGTGACGCAATGGAGATCTTGATGGAGTTGGCATCTTCCTGGTTTGAGGAAGATGGACGGATGGATCATCATTGAGGGGAGGCTGCAGTGAGAGTGGGTTTTCGTTTGAGGTGAGATTGTTGAGTATGTGCGAACAAAAAATCTCACATTAACTAGACATGAAATTGGAAATGGACTTAAAAAGTACTTGGGATACTTTTCTTTATAGGTTAACCATTTAGATGAAACCTTAGGGACCCAACAATATTTAACGTGGTTGTCGAGATAACTTAATGGTATATTCACATTTGAATCTATCATTTTGTATAGAGTAAAATTCATCACTCCTAAGTTTATGCATGTAGTTAGTTAATAACGATAATCATTAGATAAATAACATTAGGAAAAAGATTAAATGAGACTCGATTAGTTTGAAAAGTCGCAGGTTATATAAGTGTAATAATTGACTATATTAGTATGGGTTTTATTCTAATTTAGGAGTTGTCTATCTCTCTAAGTTAATTTTTTGTTTTGCTGAATAATGAAAAAGGTGAAGCTATCTGAGGAAAACTTGATTAAAGTTTACAAATATTTTGTACTTACATGGTACTTCACATGTCTGCATCATTAAAAATGAAGTTTAGATGGACAAGTTGACCCACCATGCTCAAAAATATATAATATTTACAGCTACCGTACAGCTTCCTAGGCACAAATTTAATATAAACATTATAAATTAACTATAAAATGAAAAACACTTTATTTAATTTGGTAGAGAAATACCTGGCAATAATTTTCCATTATTTGTTTCGTACTAACAATCGGAGTAGCAACCTTCATTTTGTCAATATCGAAAACTTTAGGTCTGATCTTCTTAAAAACAAAATACTAATTGCTTTTGCTACCTCTTTATTTTTTTTTAATTTTTTTTTTTTGGGTTGAAACTACCACGTTAAATTGACATCCTGTGGTTGTAACGTCTAATCATCATCAAAGACTTGAAATTCAATATGTGCCTTAATAAGCCGTCAAATGGACTAGGCGACACAATTCAGTCTCATTAATGGGCCGTATTGGGCTTAAGCATTGAGGACCATAACATATTTAGGTGATTTGTATGATTTCCTCCAAAAAGACACGTATGGATTATTGTCCTGATGGATTCAATTACTTGATCTCCAACTAGAAACGTTAACGGTCAACATAATATATTTTGTCGAAATTATCCCTGCCTGGTCTAAAAGTGAATCTATAAGATGCGGTTGTAATCAACATGAGTCAATAGTGGTTTCCAGTGGTCGACGCCGGTCTCCGATAATCGGAGAGTATTTTGATAGATTATTTTCAGTAATCTATCATATTATTATTTTTCTTTCCAATATAAAATGGTTGCCCGTCTCTTACTCCGATCATGGGAGAGTATTCTAAGTAGATTACTTTCGGTAAGCTACTTGAATATTCAACAACTGGAGAGTAATCTGATAGAATATCACACTTAATCAACAAAATTATTCTCATAATCAATATACAAAAAAACATCTGAAAACAATTGGAGCAAAAAGTTTCAAAAACAATTATACACAAAAAACTTACAAACAAAATTTGAAAACCTGATGGTGACAAACATTTAAAATTATTAACAATATATACATATACATATATATATATATGTATATCTTAAAATCACTCCATATTAATGTAAAATTTACAAACCTAATTGTAAAAAAATACATTCTCAAGGGGAAAAAATAAAATAAAAATCTTTGAGAGAGAGAGGGAGAGAGAGAGAAACCATCGGAGAGGAGAGACACAGAGAGAAAGAGAAGTCAAATTTTCTTTTACCAAGGCATTTACGTGTCAGTGTAACTATGAGGGCATCAGTATTTTTACCAGACTTTTAAACAAGTCAAAGGAAGTGGGAAAAGGAAAAAAATCAAAAGCCAAATTTTCAAGCTAGTATTAGGAGGGGAGAAAAATCAAGAGCTTGTATATTTGTATGGATGTTTTCACAATTTTCTTATCACATTTGACAAGTAAAATAAATGGAGATATTTGAAAATATGTATGTTTATAACCGGTGGGTATAAAAATAAATTTGATATCTATAGATTTAAATAGGTTAGCACGATTAAGCACGTAGGCCGGTACGATACTTATTTATAATTATAAGATAATTGATCATATCGGGTCAATAAATGGGAATTTGTGGACTCGCATGACATGATATAAATAAATAATGAGTCATACTAGGCAGGTCACGACAACATAATTGTAGCCATACCAGGCTACACAGTTTATTTGACAACTCTATCCAAAACCTTTTACAACTGGTGACATGGTATTAAAGGGTGCCTTGTTTTTAAGAATGACAACGGGACGGGTTCGGAGTGGGGCAGTCTTCTCATCATATCTGCCCCATAACTTGTTTAAGTTGACGAGGATGGGATGAGTTTTTTCCGTCGCGTGTTCGGGGTTTGGGGTACCCGCAAAGTACCTCCGTTTACCCTATTAGTTATTTTCATAGTCTAAAAATTAAGAAATTGAAATGTAAAACATAAATAGATATAAAACTTTAAATTAAAATATATAAAATCATAGTTTTCGATTTGTCATATGTACAATATGTTAAAATTAATAATTAAAATAATATACGTCGTAAAACATCATATATAATATCTTTCATATAAAAACAATACATAATTAAACGAGATGGGACGGGACGAGTAAACTGGGAAAGGGTCGATGACACCTAAACCCGTTCCTGCTCTATAATCCACTACAGTTTAAACTTTTAACCCTTTTATAATCCGAACCCGCTTAGGTTAGGTTTTCCCCACCCCATTTAAGACGGGTCTCTGCAAGTTAATGGTTAACGATAAAAATTATCATCCGTACTTGTTTTCTAATTTGTACAACATGCATAAACCGGAAACTTTTCTCGAGGTTGTTATTTTCTCCCTTTCAAAGACTATTTTCACTAGAGTTTGCATGTTTTGAATTGATAAATTTACGAAAAGTAATTTGTAGCAAATAACAAATTTTGTAGGTAATTTTGAAGTTTTTTTTTTTGTTTTGTTTTTTTGTTTTTTGTTTTTTTTTTTTTTTTTTTTTGTAAATCCTTGGATTTTCAAGAAAATCCTTGAATTTTCTAGTAAATTCTTGGATTTTTCTAAAAAAGAATGGTTTTACGGTTAACTTTTAATAACAAATTTATGTGCATAGTTTTATGTTAGTAAATTCAAAATTTTCTAGTAAATTACTGGATTTTCTTAGATTTTCATATTTTCTTTAATTCAAAACTACTTTTTACTATTTACATTTCCAAATAACTACTGTAAATTCAGACTTTAAAAGTTGATAACTTTCTCATTTTAAATCAAAATGAGATGATTCTTATGTCAAAAAGCTCACAACGACGAGAAAAACAAAACAAGATCCATTTTGCATATTTTTTAACACATTTAAAATTTTTACACTATTTTCTATATCACAATACACATTTACAACCCAACCTCCAAAATTCTGTCTCCAACCCAACCTCAAAAACTCCGTCTCCAACCGTCCCCCGGCCCTATTTTTAAAATTTTATGCTATAATTTACTAATATTCTCTTAAAAAATGGCATTTTGCTTATTCTCCACTTACGAGATTTATCAGCGAAAATTGGATACGAGATTTTCTACCATATAAATTTCTCCCAGAACCTTTGTGAAGACATGGTTGCCTTCAATGGTTTAAATTGAGATAAATTTGTAGTCCAATAAGTGAACGACAAGTACTTTTGAAGATTCTAAAAATATACGACATGTCGCGTTATTCTTGTAACTTAAATGCTGCTTAATCTGCCTATTAACTTGAGATAATGCCATGTTTTGCTTTGGAAGTGGTTGCTTGTCCAAGTATTCACAAGAGTTCTTACCTTCCAAAAACACAAAAGGTCCATTTGATATGGTTTTTACTTATTGTTATAAGTTTTTGAAGATAATTTTAACTTTCTCATAGTTATTTTTTGGCTGAATTATTTAGCAACATTTAGAAACATATTTTAAAAAAAAAAATTTTGTACGAGTTTATTATTTTTTTTAAGCATAGTTTGTGGCTTTAAGTAATGGAAGTCATTCGATCTAAAACCACGGAAGAATAGTTTTTGGATCAAAGAAACTAGTTGTTCAAAAACTAATTTTGAGAGTGCTTAGACGGATGACTTCTCGGACTTATAGAACTCAAGTCAAAGCATAAAATCACAGGTCTTTCTTTTTTTTTTTTTTTTTTTTTTTTTTTTTTTTTTATAGCTTTTACTTATTAATGGCTATTTTGTACAATTCTCTTTAGACTTTTTGAACTTTGTAGTTTAGTTGCTAACGTTTTTTTTTTTTTTTTGACAATAGATCCCTGAGTTTATAAGTTTTGGCACCAGTAATCATTTTTGCTCCGAACAAATGTAGAAGGTTTTTTTTTTGCATGTGCTAGCCCAAGAAGGGCATTACTGTTCATTTTTGCTTACATTTGATATTAATTCCTTTCAGAGTTTAGGTTTAGGTTTAGGTTCGAGTTATAATTGAATTACAAGTTCTCAAACAAGTTGTTTTGAAATTAAATAAAAATGACCAATACTGCTTTTCTTGGGCTATCATGTGCCAAAAAAAAAAAAAAAACTAACTGAGTATAAATAACTGACAGTATAAAAAAAATTAGTTCAGGGGGTTATTTGTCAAAAAACAAAGTCTAAAGGATAAAATTATCAACTTCAAGAAATTCAAGGGTATATGTGAAAAAGAAGGCTATGTTTTAAACAATAAAAAAAGAGAAATTTATATAAATACGTTATGTATTTTGAGTTCATTCAGATAATACTATAAATTTCGTACTTCATCAAATATATAACGATATATTGTAGGTGTTTTGATCCCATAAAAGGTATGAACGTTCAATTTCGACTAATCAAATAATGAAAATTCCCCTCACAGAAAAAAAAAAAAAAAATTTTGAAAATCCAATTTAAAAAACAACACACGCATATAAACATTTTTTTCTTTGAGATAATTTTTTTTTGGGCTATTGAAAAAAGTTTCCTTCGTATTTTCAATTCGTTTCTTTGTTTTTCTTTGAGGATATTTTTGTCATTATCCTAGTAGAAAGGTGATCTTTTTATAATGTGGATTTGGCACGCACTAAAAACGTCTTGATGCATATTTGACGAGGTTAAAAGATGGATGGTTTACTTTTTAAAAACTTAAAATACAGAATATACTTATAATTTCCCAAAAAAAATAATAAAAGCTATGACTTTTCTTCAATGTTCACTACTACAAAAAGGGGATTCCACGACGGTTAAAAACCGTCGTGGTATCAATTCCACGACGGTTTTCGAACCGTCGTGGAATCCAGAGTCGTGGAATCTTTTGAGATTCCACGACGGTTTTTTAACCGTCGTGTAATATGAAAAAATAACAGATTCAGGCTGATTTTAAGACCATACCACGACGGTCCCACGATGACATCTTGCCCTTCTTCCATCTTGACTCGTTACAAACCGGACATTCATGTAAATTTTCATATTCTTTCCGGTAAATGACGCAATCATTTGGACATGCATGTATCTTTTTATATTCCATTCCCAAAGTGCTCAACGTCTTCTTCGCCTCGTACATAAGTGGCAATTTGTTATCCTCCGGTAGAACATCTTTTAGAAATTCTAAAAGTGTCGTGAAACTAGAATTCGTCCACCCTCCCAACGCTTTCATATTCCATAATTTAACCAATGCCCCTAATTTCGTATATTTTGTACACCCGGCATACAAGGGCGTTTCGGCATCATTAGTCATTGCCTTAAATAACTCCGGACGGTGCACAAAGTTATCTTCCAAATCATTCACCATATTGAACATATTATCACCAACGTCTTCCTCAACAATAGGCTCTTTACCTTTAGTGCTCGTCGATGTAGATTTAATATCAAAAAAAGCTTCGCCATGTAAATACCAAGTTTGGTAAGAACAAATAATTCCATAAGCGCGCAAATGCCCTCTAACATCATCAATGGAATGAGATCTATGATTACCACAAACTTGACATGGACACGGAATCTTATCATCTTCTATGTGAGCTTTGGCAAATGACAAAAATTCTTCAACACCAGCTTCATATGCTTTAGACAATCTATCAAACCACATCCATTTCCTGTCCATGATTTGCAACTCCTAAATAGAAAAATTAAAATTAAATAATTTATTAGAAGGTCGACTACTCTATTTAATGTAACATGCATATATATAATTTTCATTATTAATTAACAACGGCCCATTAATCGGTTTTTCAACATTTGAAAATCGAATTAAGAACATAACAAAAATAATTAAAATACAAAACCATCTAAATCCATAATTAATTAAGGTATAAATACCGGGAGAAACATAACATTACTTGATCACTTAATTAATTTATTACCACCCATTGCACAATTTAACTCTAAGGGTTCGTTTGGTTCGTTAGTTTGAGTTGAGTTTTTGAAGTTGAAATAATAAATTTTATTGATTTTTCAGAAAATACAAAAAAAATTTTGGGAAAAAAACAAAGACTTTTGAGGAAAAAGACAAAATTTGAGATAGAAAAGTTGAATTTGAGCTAACGAACCAAACGTAGCATAAATCGATCCCAAAACATATATATAAAACAAAAAACACCTTAATTTATAAAATCATATCTACAAATCATCAATAATACAACAATAACAAGTCAATCAATAATTAGTTATCACTTATAGATAAATTATAATGATGGATATATATAGATGATGGCGGTGACGTCCACACGGTGTACTGCCTGTATTCGGAGCGATCTGACTTTATATCCGGATGATTTGTAGCTGTTTTGAAATATTTTGACGGCAACAATAGACTCTCGGCGTTTTGTCTAATTTCTTCGCGAATTTTACACGACGGTTTCTTAAAAATGGTTGTGGAAGCTCAAAAATCCACGACCGGGTTTGTATAAACCGTCGTGGAATCCTGGTCGCTTCCACGACGGTTTGTGTAAACCGTCGTGGAAGGTGCCACTTCCACGACGGTTTATACAAACCGTCGTGGAAGCGCCGCTTCCACGACGGTTTTAAAAGACCGTCGTGGAAGCATGCCTTTCCACGACGGTTTTCGTAAAATTTTTTCCGCTCCGTGTTTTTGCAAATTTTACACGACGATTTTTAAGAAAACGGTCGTTGATGTACCGTCGTGGAATCCCATATTTGTAGTAGTGGTTTCGAATAATTATTTTATATTTATAACTTGAGGGAACAAAAACGATATTTAAATTTACTAACGAGTATCAAGAATATTATAATTAGGTTTATAAAATATTATAAACTTCTAATGTAAATTTCGAAGTATTTATAAAAAATCTACTTTTTTTTTTTTAAGTTTAAATAAAACAGGATATGATGGATCGTTTTTCGTAGATCAAGTAAGCTAGAAGGCTACCTTGTCCGAAATTTATTCCGTTATCATCCCTATTTATATGAAAACAGTTGTTTACAAAAATATTTGAATGAATTTTTGGAAGCAATTTTATTTTTAAAAATGTTTCCGCACAATTTTTATTTATTACTGAATTTGTTTTGTAAAAGAAGTAAAAGAAGATTTAATGGCCAGGAACCATATATTTACAGAAAAGCTTAAGAGAAAAAAATAAAAAATAAAAGATTTCTCAATTGCTACAAGAGTTTACACTTACGGCTTACCAGACATTCGGTGACCAAAAATTATTTGATAGCTAAAAACCACCTTTGGCAATCAAAATTTGGTAGAAGAAACATATAATCTTTAGCAAAACATTCGGCTACCACATTTGATTGTCAAAAATAGAGATTCCACAACCAAATAAATTTTCGTCACTATTATTGTAGTGCATAAAAATATGGTACGCGTCGAAAACATTTCGGAACTAAGAATGAATTGGTAGCTACATACAATTATCTTAGGGTCAAATTTTATAGAAAACATGTCGTATAGAAAAACGACACGTCATACTTTCTGGCACACGACATGTCGTATACTTAAAAAACGACACGTCATACTTTTAAAACACGACATGTCGTATATCTGAAGAACGAAACACGACATGTCGTATTTTAGGGAAAAAACGGCATGTCGTTTGTGGAAGAAACCATTAAAAATCATATCACCAAAACGCAATTCTGTTGAACTCTCTCTCTCTCTCTCTCTCTCTCTCTCTCTGTGAGAAGTGAAAGCCAGAGCGAGAAAGAAGAAGAAGAAAAAGAGGAATCAGGGCTTCAACTGTAAATAACGGAACCAATTCGAGCCGTTGGATCGCCGAGAAGTGCGGGCGACCGTCGGATCCGGAGGTGAATTGCCGAGATCCGGATGACGGATTCGAATCTGGAGTTGCAGGAATCGGGGTGGGAAGAGCTGAGGAGGGAGGCGAGGAAGATCGAAGGCGATCTCGACGTCAAGCTCTCTTCTTACGCCAAGCTCGGCGCTAGATTTACCCAAGGAGGTTCGCTTTTTCTTCTCAATTTCTCTGTTTCTTCGTTTTTTTTTATTTGTGTTGCATTGCACTTGGAATTTGATGAATTCTGAGTTCGAAATGTGAGGATTTGAGCTTGAATCTGTGGGAATTGAAGTAGCCTGATTGAAGGGAGATAGGATTTTTTTTTTTTTTTTTTTTTTTTTTTTTTTGGTAGGAGGAGATTTGGATAGACGGATTGGGACATTTTGATGAAATACGACGGAATTGCAGTTATTTGATTTACATTTGCTTGTTCTGAGATAAGTTTCATGGTTTTTTTAGAAGATTTTAATTGTTTTTTTTACACAAAATTGTGCTTGTTTACCTAAGGAAGGATCGCATTTTTTGTCTTTGTTATGAATTTCTATGTTTCTCTGTTTTCTGTACTGCATTTTGGATGCCAAAGGTGTAGAGTTGTTTAATCGGTCGAACGGTGAGGGATTTGGTGAAATATAGTATTTGAGAGTGAATCTGTGTCTGTGAGAGAGAAGTATTTGGATTGACGGAGTGCCAAAAAATGGCAGAATTGCAGTGATTTGATCTGCATTTTGCTATTGTGAGACTAGTTTTTTGTACTTATTTTAGAAGGATTTGTTAAAATTGAGCTTTTTTGGGGGGGAAATGAAAGGTTGATGGATGAGATCGTTTGGATTTTGTGATGAGAAAGGTTTTGGAATCAGGTTATGTGGATACCGGATCGCCAACCGTTGGGTCGAGCAGGTCGTGGAAGTCCATGGAAATGGAAATCCAATCGTTGCTTGAGAAGCTTTTGGATATAAATGATTCAATGAGTCGATGTGCTGCTTCTGCTACACCAGCTACTTCCGTCACTCAGAAACTGGCAAGGCATAGAGACATACTTCACGAATATACCCAGGTTTCTGGTTTTTCTTCAACTGTAGCATTTGCCACTGCATATTCCACGAAGAAAAAACTATATCATAAGTGGAATTTACATGGTTCCTTATTATTATTTTTTTTTGCATCAAGTGTAGAATCTATACATGAGATTTCATTTCATATATGTTTTTAGTGCTATGATGACTTTGGTTGAATTTCATTAAAATATATTTGTCTCTAGATCATCAAATTATTCTACTTCTTACCCGGCTTTTATGACAAATTTACTACGATGTTTCTTTTCCTGACGGAGGCATTAGTCGATTCGACGTTTTTATATTAGTGCTGTTAGTATGCATATGAATACTTATTTTTTTCTTAAATTGTTACCTCTAATATGCTTGTAACTCTACTCCGAGAATTGACATTTTGAGTATGAATAATCTTATTCAGCTTTATATTGGATGAGATATATGAAGAAGTTTTTTAAACCTGTGAAAGGAGTGGATCTGATGCCGGCCATGTTGGAAAACAAATTGCATTGCAATTAGGAATCATATTTTCTTAGTTTGAAGAAACTTTTTCGAGTATGAAACATGGGCTCAATTTCATAATTTCAGGCCATAAATCAAAATAAGATAATTTTGCATTTTAAGAAAGTTTTTTTTTTTTGTAAAAATGTGATCCAAGAAAGTCAAATTTTGTATTCACTTAATCTTTCGCTCACATACTACTTGGCTTCCTTTTAATTTTTTTAACTGTTCTTTCTTTGTGATACCTGAAACTATTTAGTTACCCAATCTAATTTATAGCTTTCGGTTCTGTTTCGGATAATTTAACCACAAATATATTATTCCTATCAATTTATAAGGAGAGGGATTTTATTATTATTAGTAGTATTTTTTGAGAGTTAGAGTGTTTACTTCTGTATTTTCCAATTTTCTCGGTATCCTGTGGGATCGTCAAGTAATTGATGCCTATTTTCTTGGCATTCAAGAGTGAATTGCCAGGATAGCAGATGCCCTGTAGTTTGGTATTCTAAGTGATTTAACGGATTCTAGGAGGAAATATTATTTTTCCTTGATAAGTCTCACTCTCGCTCCATCAGTGCTAGCACTTGAACGAATATTTAGCTGCTTCCTAGAGAAACATGCACTCTGATAAGGTACCTTTCTTCGAGTGCTTAATATGGTTTAAATAGCAAGGACAGGGTGTAACACTGATGCAAATTTTAAGACTCTTTATTGAATAAATTCTTTCAATTAGGATTACCAGATTCTCATTATCAGTTCCTGTACATTTTACATTCCAATTCTTTCCTTGACCTTGATCTATTTATTGCTGTCATGAGAGTATTTATCACTCCTGCATATTATATTTCTTCAGGAATTTAGACGAATCAAGGGAAATATAAACTCAATGAGGGAACACGCGGAGCTTCTGAGTTCAGTCAGGGACGACATTAGTGAGTATAAGGTGAGAGACCTCTGAATTGTCTTAATCTTATAGCTTAACATAATTGTCAAACTTCATATTGCTCGAACATTTTACGTTATGGTTACTCACGGAATTATATTTTATGCCTTTACGCAGGCATCTGGGAGTATGTCTCCAAGAATGCAGTTACTAAGGGAGAGAGCCGCTATCCATGGAAGTATATCGCATGTAAGCTAAAATGCTGTTGAGTAGCCATTACTTTAGGTGTGATGTTTTCTGCATACAATTTCCATACATGCTTTCGAGATAGAAAATGACATGGAATGCTTGAGGTGTCTGAGCAGAAATTCAGGAACTGGTACAATACGACGTAATAATCCATTGGTTTGTTTTTGAGGTTTTCGGGTTTTCACTTCTATGCAGATAGACGATGTGATTAGTCAGGCTCAAACAACAAGGGCAGTCTTGGGCTCTCAAAGGACTTTATTTGGAGATGTTCAAGGGAAAGTGAAGCTTTTAAGTGACAAGTTTCCCATCATCCGTGGCCTACTTGGTACTTTGTTCACGAAGCAACTACTTAACCGAATTTGGTTTCTTGATATGACATGTTACTAAAATCGTTCCCAACCTTTGCAGGTTCGATCAGAAGGCGGCGATCAAGAGACACTCTTATTCTGTCCGCAGTAATTGCAGCTTGTACCCTGTTTCTTATCATCTATTGGCTATCAAAATAGTTAGAAATGCGATTTATCCATAAAGAAAAATTATACATAACCTGGTGGTGCCCTTGGGGAATTTTGCTTCAATTTTGTTAGAACAAATCAAATTTTACTGTTTTTAAGAAGTTTGTGGTACCATTTTGTGGTGCCATTGCCCATAAAATCTAGTAACTACTTTGTTTCCATTTTCAAAACTCTCTGCATAATATCTTTTTTTCCTTTTTTTTTTTTTTTTTGAAAAAAAGAAAAGAACTTCTCTGTTAGTTTGCATCTTTCAAAAAAAATAAAACTAGCAAGGATGTGATCAATTTGGAACTTGGCTCAAACTCCAAAAAAAACAATAAACAAAATAAAAAAGTGACCACAGGATATGAACAACAAAAACTCTGCTGTGGAACTGAACAATATTATCATATTCATAAAATGAGAAATTAGGCACTAGACCCTGCCTACACGATAGCGCCAATGAGGAGGTCACAGGGTAAGTTTGAGTCTTGGAGACACAAATATATACACACATGGGGTTGAAATGTCTCGAACGGAGTACCGTATATGTGCGGTATTTGTAACCCTTTATTTAGAAAATTTGTAACTATTAATTGATTTATACGTAATTTCTTATTTAAAATCATGATATTATTTAGATATTGATACAAAAGATAAATACAAAATGTACAAACCCATTGAAGGTGAGTTAGTAGAACATAATCATCTTCAACGAATTCGTCACCCACTAGGTCATCTCAAGGATTATATTTTGTAATCATATTTCACTCTTAACTGATTTTCCGCTAGCAAATTATTTTTGTTTGTCCCATCTAAGTCATTCTCATCGTGCCTTTCTAACAAATATCATTGAAAATCAAGAACCAATATCTTATTCTCAAGCCATGAAGCCTGCCGAATGGCGTGATGCCATAGCCAAAGAAATTCAGGCCCTTGAATTAAACAACACTTAGTCTTTATGTTCACTTCCCAAAGAAAAATCACCCATTGGTTGTAAATAGGTCTACAAAATTAAATATCGATTCGATGGTTCTATTGAGAGATATAAAGCTCGCTTAGTTGCCAAAGGTTAAACTCAAGTTGAAGGAATCGATTACCATGATACCTTCGCACCTGTGGCCAAACTAGTTACTGTTCGTCTCCTTCTTTCCATTGCTACCATTTAAAATTGGTCACTACACCAACTTGATGTCAACAATGCATTTCTCGAAGGAGATCTCAATGAAGAAGCTTATATGAAACTTCCCCCTTTGATTCTCTAGTAAGAGGGAGACTAGTGTATGCAAATTAAATAAATCTATCTATGGTCTTAAACAGGCTTCTCATCAATGGTTCTCTCTAAATTCTCAACCACTCTTATTAGCCGAGGTTTTTGTCAATCTATTTCAGAATATTGTTTTTTAACATATATTCATATCAGACTTCTATTTTTGTTCTCGTTTATGTTGTTGATATTATTATCATTGGAAACAATGACGACGCCATCTCTGACATCAAACAATTTCTTGCTCAATTTTTCTCCATAAAAGATCTTGGCAATCTTCGGTATTTTTTAGGTATTGAACTCTCTCGCTTTAAACAAGGAACTTTTCTATGTCAACAAAAATATACTCTTGACATCTTATTTGATTTTGGTATGACTGGTTCTCGACCATCTGATTTTCCTATGGGAAAACATCTTCGTTATGACCAAAAGATGGTACTCCCTTTCCTGATTCGGCAATTTATCGTTGACTAATGGGACGTCTTTTATACCTCACTATAACAAGACCTAATATTCAATATTTAGTAAACAAAAAACAAAAATAAAGCAGAAAAAAAAGTAAAAAATCTTTAAACTCAAAAGAACGGGAAAAAAACTAACCCTAACAAAAACATTATAACAAAATAAAATATTATCCCATCTTCTCCTTTTTTTACTGTTTTTTTTTTAAAAATATTTTTTATCAGGTTATATACATGCAAAAACTTAAAAAAAATGATTTTTAAAATATAAAACAAAACAAATAAAAAAGAAAAAAAAAACTTGCACGCAGAATCTTTAAAAAAAAAAGGGGATCTTTAAAAAATAGAACAAAAGAAACAAAAAAGACGAAAAAAAATTTCGAAATAAAGATAAAAAATTTAAAGTAAAAAATTGTTTAAAAAAAAAATAAAGTGAGTAAAAACACAATATAAAAATAGAACAGAATCTAATGTCTAAAATTTAACGAGTAGTCACAACACATAAGAAAACAAGATAAAAAATGGATCTTACTTTTTTTTTTTTTGTTAAAAAAAATCTGATAGTTATCCCGTTATTTATCATTTTTTAAATTCACGTAAGTAGAGATCTTAATTTTATGTGCATTCTTTTTGCTTATAGATTCCCCTAGAGGGCCACGAGAGCCGTCGGTGGAGAAAGTGGGAGCCTATATATAGCTTCATTAGATATACATATACATATATGTATATGTGTATATATATATATATATATAGACATTGTTATAGCTTAATTCAGTGCGACAGTGAAGCTGTACTCCACACGCCCACACCTCCCCAAGTCCCACACCCTAACACACACCTTTCTCTGTTTTGACATGCCAGTCAACATAACATCCCTCTTTTAATTAATTATCAACTTTATTGGACTTCTACCCCTTTACAGATCAGATAGATCCCCTTTTGGAGGGAGCTCTACCACTTCCCTTATCTGTTCTTGTGTTTGTTTATATTTTTTTCATGTATATATGCCAATTAATACCATCCTCTATATTATAGCCATATATACATTTCGTTTTATCATTAAAGGCATATATATGTATAACGCTTTTTTAGACTTATTGGGCGTTCTGAAAGCAGGTTTTGGCTTTTTAGATCTAAAAATTGGTTTTGAAAGTGTTTCTATGATTTGTTAAAAGAATAACTCTCCAAAAGAGCTTCTAATCAAAACCAGAAGATATGGGGACTTTTAAAAAATGCCATAAATTGAAGCCTTAGATTGATTTTTGCCACAAGAAAAAAACTATTGCAAAAACAATCATGAGATGTAGTTATCATATTATAATTGCTTATTTTAAATTACCGACTATACACGTAAGTTACTATTTATTATCCATAATGACACTGACCAATCGATGATTCCTGATTGGTTATCATCTGGTATCTAACGTGATACCAATTGTTGACTGTCACTTCCAATACGATATCAGTAACCACCACCTCCAGCGGGATATATGATGAGAACAAAGGGAAATGATGAGGAATACCACAAAATTTGACACGGGATCTCTTTTTGTTGAAACTAATTGGTTATCAGAAAAAAAATCCATGATCAAAGCCAACTTTCCTAAAAATATAATTGAATATACCAAAATGCTCCCAAAAGTGCCTAGGGTTTTTTTCCTCCAAAACTAGTATACATGAACTAAGGCACCGGAGCTCCACTCTTGCAATAGATCCGTGCACGGCGGATCCTCTAGCCATGGCAAACATTGCATTGCTTTGAGGAGCTCCAGCAAGACTTGCACTTGCAGTGCCGCGACCAATATGGTGACGAGATCTTGGACATCAACGTGATTCCTATTCAATCTATATGGTTGTTGCTCCATCGCCGAAGACTTGAAGTTTAATCGACAGGACAGCATCCTGTAGCTTGTTGCCAAGATCCCCTTGTTGGTACCACTATCAAGCAATGGCAGATCATAGATTTGCTTTTAGATTTTGCGGTGATGAAGTTACATCGAGAAGTTGGCGTGCGGAAGATTAGATACCATGTGCTAGAGCAAGGAGACCGACAATCACTTTTTTTTTTTTTTTAAATGAATCTACTAGTTATTTTATTTTATTTTATTTTTGTGGGGGTTTTTTGTTTTTTTTATAAATATTTTGCGAGTTTTTTTTTGCACATTTTTCTTTTTTGTGAATTTGGTTGAACTTTAGTGATTTAAAGTGCTTGAATGAGGAAATCTTGTAGATATATGTTGGCTGTAACCAACCAGTATCATGGTGGTTATCTATTGGTATCACAGTGGAGATCGACGATTACCAACTGGTATCATATTGGTACTTTTTCGATTAGTAGCTACCAATCAGCTGGTATCACGGTGGCTACCAATAATTACTACTCAGTATCATAGTGGTTATCAGTTAAAAACCTTCCTCGGAGGTTATAGGTCTGTAATTAAAGAATAAATTTGATACACTAAATGTAATGAGATAACATAGTGGATATTTTCTAAAATAGTTTTTGTTGTGTGGCATCACTCGATCCAAGGCATGAATATGTTGTATTCCTAAAAAAAAAAAAAAAAAAAAAATCTAAAAATCCACAAAACAGTAGATATTGCAACAGCTTTCTTAGCTTCTGTTGACGTTGGAATTGCCGTAGTATTGGAAGGTTTGAAAAGATAGTGAGTTAAAAAAAAAAAAAAAACCCAGAGAGAAAGGGCGCTCTAAGTACTCACGGGATTAAATTAACTCAGATGAGATGCATTCTTACAAGGAAAAAAAAAAAAAAAAAAAAAAAAAAAAAAACAAACAAACAAACAAAAAGAGAGAGAAGGTGAGACGCGTGTGGTCAATGCCTCGGCGGTAAAAAATATATATGGGTATATATATATATATATGGGGTGGGGATGATCTCTAGTCATTGTCAGGTACGATCTCAGTGCATGACTTTTCTGCAAATTGTTGTAGCTCGTTACAATGCAATGTAGACATGATAAACGACAAATCAACAATCCTCTCACCGGCGCTTCTCTCTCTCTCTCTCTCTCTCTCTCTCTCTATTATTATTCTATATATGGATTGAGCTCACTTGTTCTCCTCGCTAAGAGTCACTCCACCGTGTTAGTTGGGATGCATGGACATTTTATTAGAGATTCATTATCTGAATATGTCAACCTCTATTTTTATAATTCTTTTTTCTAATTAAAAAAAAAAAACTTTATAATTAGCACTTATTTGGAATAAAGGTTTCGACTCAAGTTTTTCATTTTAGTTTTTATCTTTTTTTTTTTAAGATAACAAAAATTATAACTAATTTTTTGAAAAATCAACCAACTCCAACCTCAAAATTTCATTTCAAACATTTTTTCAAAACCCAAGTTTAGTCTTTATTTTTTTAATCATAGTTAGTGACAAGAAATTGCTATTCAATGCGTTTGTTTGTTTCCTTAGTATCAAATTCGAGTGTGGACCCAAAACATTTCTCTACTTAATTGTACCATGGAGAACATTTCGATAGTTTGATGTACGCTTTTCATACGTATATATTCAAAATTTTGAACATGTTTATAATGGATTAAACGTAGCATGGTGCGAGTATACATGAATTCGGACACGGATACAAAAGTACATATACCATGAAATACGAGAGTGTTTTCGAAGTCAATTTATAGGAAAAAGAAACTAGGAAGAAATTTTTTATTTAATAATTTTTTTAAGGGAATTATTGACCTCCTACTATGTATCACTAGAGCTATTATATATTATGTGCCATATTATTTTAATACAGGCACTTATAGATCAAACATATTTTAACGTAAACACTCATAAATAATGTTAAAAAAATCAATCAAACAGTTAAAAAAAATTCTACCGAAAATGCAAAATAAGAGGTCATATTATAAAAGTTTCCAATTGAAGCTAAAGCTGATTTCGTTATTTTCTCATGCCCTTATGACCATTATCACCGGTCCTTTGATCATTATACATCTTTTATCAGGGAACAATTATTAGGAAACAATTATTAATTTGAATTCAATTTGGGGTTGAGGTTGTTGATCATCAAAGTAATTTTAGTTTTTGAGTGGAATATGTTTTGTGGGAGGAAAAAAAAAAAAAAAAAACTAATCAAAAAGTTCTTTTTTGGGAATACTACTCTTGGTAAATACAAATTAATTCTCAATTAAAAAAAAAATTTGCTAAAGATATTGTCTAGCTAGGTTAAATTTCTTGGCACCAGTAAAGAAAAAATAACATCCGTGACATATATTCACACATGTAATTTCTTTTATTGGTGAATACACATTCCCCGACTAAAACGTGTTCATTAGAAATGCTCGGGCTTTACAGGCAGAGGAATACCGCCATGGTACCGTCGAGATAATGTTATCCGGCAAAAAGCTGGCTTTCCCCGGCGAGAATTTTCATTGGGAAAGCCTCATTTTTAGTAGGGTCGGTTCTTAATTTCACAGCCAAGTACTTAAAATAAAAAAATAATAATAAAAAAAAAAGGGGGGAAGACCCTAGCTCATAGTTCATGACATCTCAATTATTAAATTACATGAACTAAATAAAGTATAAGGAGCGAAGTGTTGAGGAAAATATGGACAACTCCTGCCTGTTCAATTATTTTCGATGTGTCATTATATTCTTAACATGAAGCACCCATAGCTGTTGAAGTGGAAGTCCTATATAACTAGGATAAGTCTATTTTTAGGCAAAAAAGAAAAAATGATTAGTCTATTTCATTACTCACATTGAGTGCCTCAAGTTCCTTTCCACATGCAACTCGTGGTTGCTTTGACCAACAGACACCTTCATTAAAGACTTATTCAAATCCTTGTCGATTTTTTTTTTTTTTTTTTTTTTTTTTTTTTTTGGGGAGCTTTTGTTGAACTTTAGCATCTTGTTTCTTACCTAACTATACAGTAAATAATATGAGGATGCTCCTTTGTTTCAATATTAAAACAAAAACAAAAACAAAAACTTCTACTATAAATCTACTCAAAGTAATGATGACTCCATATCAAACAAAAATTTATTAACTTCGTTTGGAGGGTTTTGGTGATTGTATTTAGACAAGTGTAAATAAGGGATGTTTGGAACACCGGTTGGAATGAAAATTTTCCAACTTATTTTTGTCTTTTTCTGAAAAGTTAACAAAAAATTTAACTAATTTTTCAAAAGTCAAATAACTTGAACCAAAAATTTAGTTCCAACCGGTGAACCAAACACAAGCTCAAACTAAAGTCAATAACTTTATTACAAGTTGAAATAAGATGATTCTTGCGTCTAAATGGTCTTAGTAATGAGAGGAACGAAACATGATTTATATTGCTATTTTCTTTCACAACACATTTAAAGTTTTTACGACATCCAAATATAGTAGTTCATTTTCAATTACATTTTAACCAAACACACATTTTCAAACGTTCACTCATTTCCAATAAAATAAAATAAAAAACTCAAAAACTACAATTGGTGTTCCAAACTAGTTTGTATCTTTTTGATTTCATATCCCTAATTTTTATTTTTTAAAATGAGTCTGACTGGGTTTAAAAAAAACAAACAACAAATATCTCCTATTGGACCACCTAGGAGTCAAGGTGAATAATTTGCAACAATCCCTCAAATTTGAAGGATGAAATTGTAGTTCCCTTAAAAAGGTTGGTTTTTTAATAATCGAAAGGTTGTGGTTACTTTTTAAAGCGAGAAAGAGGTAAATAGTTTTTTTTAGAAAATATATGATAAATAGCATATTTTTTTTTAAAAAAAAATTAAGATAATTACCATATTTATGATAAATTACTTTATTTAGAAAGTATGTTTATGAAAAAATTAAATTTTAAGTATTCTCATAAACATAGTATTTATTATAAATATGTTATTTAACTAAAATATTTTGTTTGAAGAGGGCTATCTAAAATATTTTTTTAAAATGCTATTTTTCACAAATATATTTTTAAAGAATAGCATATTTGCTGTTATTTCTGCTTTTCTAATTACTTATGAATAATGTATGTCAGGTCTAAAGTTGTAAAAATAACAAGATAATTTTTTTTGGGTGAAAAAAAATATCTAGTTCTTTCTTAACCAACTATATATATATATATATATATATATCTACTATATCATTTTTTAAAGGACTATCTAGTTATTTTTGTTCTTTTAGAAGTTTTTTGGATTTTATATAAACCATTAATACGTCAAATAAATGTTATAAAGCATTAATACGGGCAAAAAATTGGTAAATCAAAATTGAAGGAAATCTAGTTTTCAATAAAGAGATCATAGTCTGATTTGTTTAATGTAGATTAAGGACAAATCGATCCTTAAACCCAACTAAACAGAAATAGAATAAGCCAGAGAAGAAGAACATTGACTCTAATTATCGTTAAAAAAATTAAATTAATCCCAACATTTAATTGTCAACATTATTAATGTAGGGAATGATATTAATATATATATGTTGTTTATGATAAGATAATTCGTCGATCTGTTGCTAACTGTAACAAGTTTTGAGTCCTACTCTGGACAAACGGACATGTTGCATGATTAATAATTTAAGTTATAAACCAATCTAGCTAGTATACGAAGTAACATAATTCGAAACTGAGTAGCGAGTAGGCCAGTGGAATTAATGTTTATGTGTTATCCTTTACTTTTTGAAAAAAAAATTATTTTGCTCTGAATGTGTTATACTTTAATTAGAGTCATTTGTTATCCTTTATATAAAAAGATCTTTTTTTTCTCTCTCTCTCTTTATCAAACTTTTCTTTTTAGTTGTGGAAACAAAAAATTCGATGTTTTCAAAATTTTTGGAAACAAAAATTGTAGGAATTTGTGATCACTAGTCAAGCTAAGTTTAGTACGAGAATGGGATCGGCACTAGGATTGGACCGAGAGGTCGGGGTCACTCTGTCTCAACACACTCATTCTCTCTCATCACATTCACTCATAACTTTCTCTCTCCTCATTCTCCCACCTCATTTTGTCTTTCCTCATTCTCACTCGTCACTCTTTCTTATCACTTTCATTGTTTTCGTATTCTCTCATAATTTTCTCTCTCCTCATTCTCTCTCATCACTATCTCTTACTTCAACTTCTTTCGTCACTTTCTTTCTCCTCATTATCTCTCTCATTAGAGAATGAGGGGAGAGACTGACGTGTTCAGTATGACGAGCCAGGACTTGCACCATGATTGGGTAGGAACTATCGGGTTTGGGCTAGAGAGGTTGGTTACCCGTGCTAAGTTCGAGTCGTGACTCGCACCATATCGTTCCGACGTCCGGTTCAACGACAGGGTTGAGCCAACGAGCTGGGAACCGTTGTTGGGGTTGGGTAAACAAACCATGATTTGAACAATATGGCCGATGGGCCGAGACCCGCGCGCTGCGGTCGGACAGCCTTGACCAACATTTCCGTCGAGATGACAAGTTGGGAACAGATGACGCAATCAGTTAGATGGGTTAAGATATTTGACGGAGTCGGGTCGAAAGCCGATGCCGCAATAAGTCAGGCCGGAAGGGACATGCGTCGTTGGAGATACTTGTACAGGTCAAAATGACATTGCAGTTGGAGATAATGAGCTGCGAATCGACAGCATGGTCGGCATTATGGGCCGAGACCGATGTTACGATCGAGACAAGGCGATAGGAGCCAAAATAGGGTCGGGTTGAGGTGTGGGACTCATTACGATCGTGCCGCCGAGGAGGGACCCACACATTTATCATTTTGACGGGTCGGGACATACACAATACACTGGAATCGGATAACATCGAGTTGACAGGAAAGTGGGGAGAGAGAATGAGGATAGAGAGAGTGATGAGAGAGAACAAAGAGAGATAAAGTAATGAGAAAGCAAGTGATAAAAAGGAGTGATGAGAGAAAGAAAGTGTGGAGAGAGAATGAGGAGAGCGAGAAAGTGATGAGAAAGAATGAGAGAGCAAGTGAGGAGAGAGAATGATGACAGCAAGAGAGTATGTGAAAGAGTGATTTTTTTATTTACATATATGTCTAATTAGAAGTCTTTGTTTTAAAAAATGTCCAAAAGTTTCTTTATTTTTGAACAAATTTTATTTTTGCTCGCTGAACTTTGGTGCTCTTACAACTAAACTATATGAATATTGAAATTTGGTATAAACTCTTCGAATTATGAAATGCTATCATTTTTACTTCTTCTGTAAGTTAAATGGATAAAATTACTAACATGACAACAACTAAAGTGTAATTGAATAAAGACAAACTTTATTTTTACCCCCTGAACTTCAATATTCTTGTAACTTTACCCCCGGATGTTAAAAATCGATATTTAAACCCCTCAAACTTAAACAGTTAGCAATAATGCCACTCAAATAATAATAAAGGAACTTGTATATTACATCTCTTGAATTTTGATAGATTTTTAAGATTATTTTTATATTTATAAAGATTTTAATTTAAATTTAACATTTTTATTATATTAGTGCCATTTCAGTTTTAAGTTGATGAAATATAAGTGATTTTGCTAATAGTTTTTAAGTCGAGAGGTATATGCACTAGTTTTTTGATGCTCAAGGGTAAAGTTACAAATGTATTTAAATTTAAAGGGGAAAAATAAAGTTTTTCCAAGTCTTATATGGCCAAAATATGAAACAAGAGACATTTTTGCTAAAGGTTTAAAGTTCGAGGGGCATTCTTGCTAATTATTTTAAGTTTGAGGAATATCAGTTTTTAAAGATCGGAGGACAAAGTTACAAGAATAATAAAATTCATGAGGTAAAAATAAAATTTATTCTTGTTAAATTACATTTAATTGCTGTAATGCTAGCAATTACATCTATTTAACTGTAGAAAAAAATAAAAATGATAATATTTCATAGTTCATGGAGTAAAGTTACAAAAGCATCAAAGTTCAGTGAGTAAAAATGAAATTTATCCTTTATTTTAAGAATGTC
Organism: Ficus carica; assembly: GCA_009761775.1. Taxonomy (NCBI): domain Eukaryota; kingdom Viridiplantae; phylum Streptophyta; class Magnoliopsida; order Rosales; family Moraceae; genus Ficus; species Ficus carica. The sequence goes on from VYVB01000438.1 coordinate 70,789, forward strand.
TAAACCAATACAAATTAAAACATTATTACCTTTTTTGCAATGAATTATATGAAACTCAATAAAGAAATTTTAAAAAAGAAACAACATTCATTAAAGAAAATAAAAAAAATTTCGAGTAATTCTTAATTATTGAGTCTTTTTTATCGTAATTAAAAAGATGTATAAAGAAATCATACGAAGGAAGAAGAGCTTCATTACAATGAAGAATTAGAAATTATACTAAAGAAGCAGAAGTTATAAAGTTAGGATAATGAGTTTTAAAAAAAAAACTATAATAAAGAGTCAAAAAGTATGATACGATAAAAAATACTCATCATAAGGGAAAACCATCTGAATAACACAAATTTAAAGACCACTGTATAAACATGACATAAAAATTAATACTAAATCAATATGACATGAAATTAAACTAAAATTAACTAAAATTTGTGTAATGTTGGTTAAGAGTGTAGAATTTGTATCATATTAATTTATAGATAAAAAAAGGTGATTATTTAGGTAATTTTCTCTCATAATCACGAACTAAAATTTATAAATAATATACATTTAGTAATTAAGTTAAAGGAATAATTTAATAAGTTGAAAAATTCAAATAGGTTAAAAAGTTAAAAAAATATTTTTTTTTATTAGCTGATATATTTTCGTTATAATGTTAAAAATTCAAATAAGGTAAACTAAATTTGAAGGGAAAAAAAATGAATACATTTCCAACCAAATAAGAAATATGTTCTTTTTTAAATTGAGGAAGTAAGGAATATGTTGTTGAGTACAGATATGTTGTCTTATTTTTCTATCTTAATAGTTGTCTCTTTAATAGTGTTTTGAAAAACTCATCAATTTGTTTAAGAATTTTTAGTATTTAACTTTTTTTTATATGACTAAATTGTTAAATTCAGATAATATGGTATAGCACTGGGACAGTCAATGAGACAGAAAATCAGGGACATCAGAACTTGACTCTATGTTCTTAAATCGAAAATTGCATGTAGTAGCATATCTTATAGTCCTTTTTAACAAAATAGCAGGATTGTTTGAATGCAAACAAATAGCATATTTGTATTGGGAAAAATATGAAATAACATTATTGTCCTTGTCTTCTCCGTCTCCGGCAAGTCAGAGTCTCCGGCGTCTCCCATTTCCATCTCTAGCGAGACAATGCTGTCGTCGTCACCAGGTCACGGTTTACGTAGCCACGAGGTCGTGATTCTCATCTTCGGCCTCCACGAGCTTCTCGATTATGAGATTTTGCTTCTCAATCGCGAGATTTCAGTGGAGATTCGATCTTCGTCTCGGTCGCCATCAAGGTCGTAGTCTTCATGAGTCTCCTCCGCAAGCTCTATCACTAGAAACCGTCGTTTGAAGTTGCAGAAGACGTTATCTCCTCAAGCTCTGTCCGATCTCCGTTGCTATCTCCATCAGAGGACGTCAATCTCCATCGCGGCGTTGGAAGACATTGATTTGTCATGATCTCGCGCGACGGCTCTGACAAAGACGATCACTTTTCTCTGGCGATGGGCTCACCATCCTCTCTGGCGGTGGTGTGGAAGTGACGATGATGGTAACTCCTAGTTTAGATCTAGGGTTTTGTGGCATACTTTAGGGATTTAGGGTTTTTTTTAATTTTTAAAAATTATAGGTAAAAATTGTAACTAATAAATTGAAAACAAAAAATTCTCTTTTAATTTTATTTTAAAATGTTTTGACATGTATTATGAAAAAAAAAAAAAATGAATGGATTTACTAAGTATTATACAATACAGTATATATGATTATTTACGAGTAATTAAAATTATTTACTAAGTATAAAATCTAGTAAATCCGATTATTTACCCATAAATCCAGTAAATAATCATGTATTTACTAGTAAATCAGTGTATTTATTACTAAATCCGATGTTTATTTTATGTTCAATTCTTTTTATTTATAGGGTGATATAGTATTTAACATGTAAATCCAATTATTATCTTTTTTCCAAAATAATTTATTTTGTTCAGTTTTTTTTATCTGAGAAATTATGTTTTTAAGTATAACATTTGTTAATAAATCTGTATTAGTAAATACCGTATTTACTTGAAAATATAATCGGATTTACTCATTTAATAAATACTTATTAGTAAATCTGATATTCACTAGTAAATATAGGTATTCACTAGTAAATAAGATATTAGCTTTTATCTTTAGTTTTTTATTTTATATAATAAATATGATATTTATTACTTAAATATGGTGTATTTACTTTTTTTTTAAAAAAAAAACTGGTTTTAGTTTTACCAAAAATTTAAATTTTAACAATCATATTTATTGTTTTTGTTATGAGTAAATATTTTTAAAATGAAAATGAAGTAAATCTATGTATTTCCTTATTGGGAGAAGAAAAAGAAAATTATTACTCTTTTCATAATTAATTTAATTCAAAAAAAAAAAACCCCCAAATTTTATAAGAACTATAAACCTACCCATCCCCTAATTTTAGATCTTGACAACCACTATAGGCTCCAGCGGTTTAGTCACTAGAAAAGGAGTCGACTGCGATTATTGTTTGGGTTGGCAACTGGAGAAACCACCGCAGGAGGCCGGAGATTCGGTGTCAACACGCCGCACGGTGATTTCCCCTTACTTTCTGGTGATTTCCTTTTGATTTCTACATTGATTTTCCTCCCGACTTATGGGATTCTCCTTGTGATTCGTTGTTTAGGCCGGAGATTCGCGATCATCAACGGCAATAGTACAACTTCCACAATGATGGCGTCTCGTCGTTTGTGGAGTTCAGGCGAGGTTGCAATCGCAAGGAGAACGACGATCCTGATCCATGCAACGTCGCAATCTGCTGGATCCATGCGAATTCCAAAGTCGAAGATGTCGCCAGTGCTGGCAAGCCTTGGTTCCATTCGTTCGATTTGCTGGAGCTCTGTCGGGTTGCCGGCAGAAAATTGGAGAAATGTTTGTCTGTTTAAGAAAATTTAAAAAAAAAAAAAGATAAACAATACCCAACGGGTAGTCAAAACTCTTATTCAAAAATAAAAGGGAAAAGCACCTGAATGACACAAATTTAGAGATCATTGCATAAATATGACACAAAAAATTAAGATTAGACCAATATGACACAAAATTAATTTATAGATTATAAAAATTTGTATCATATTGGTCAAGAGTTTGTGTCATTTTTATTAATAGATGAAAAAAAAAAGGTGATTGTTTAGATAAATTTCTCAAAATTGTAAATAATTAAAAAAAACCCAATGGGTAGTCAAAACTCTTATAGAAAATAAAAGAAATCGCCATATATATATACCTGGGTCTTATATACCGTATGGTATCTATCAATGTTAATTTCAGTTACTGTAAATGTGAACTTTAATTTCAAGAAATATGAATTCATGCAGAAGGGAATGTAGCTAAAAGTGAATATGAGTTTTACTTATTTTAAATTTCTTTCTGTATGAATTCACATTTTTAGTAACTGAAATTCACATCCCCAGTAATTGAAGTTCACATTACCAGATACCATTCAGTACCAGATACTATCCGATACCGGATATAAGACCAACTATGTATATATGTGTGTGTGCGCGTGCGTGCGTGTGTGTGTGTGTGTGTGTGTGTGTGTGTGTCTGTGTGTGGAAACCCAAGCAGTCAACTTTCTGTCGCAAAGGGTGGCCTACGGAGGAAAGGATCAATTACATATGTGGCCAGGCTGTTGGATCCCCAGTCGATGTCCTAGCTAATTAGTATTTTGTGCTGTCAAGGTAACAATGTTTGATACTGATTTGTCAAAATAGCTATACCTTTTTAGCCTCAGAAAAACTATTAACGATTCCTCAAAAAAAAAAAAAAAAAAAAAAAAAAAAAAAAAAAAAAACAATTTCAGAGAGAGAAAGAGAGAGAGCAAGTAATCTGTCACTTACCATGTAAGCTGGAATTTAAAAATGGATATCACAAGTAGCCTCTGGTTAAAATTTATCCGAAATCTACTTAATATCCCAAAACACGGATGCGAGCTCTTGATTGGGAATACAAATTAACCATATTGCAAGAGTACCCCCATATTTTCAACATAAAAAAAGTACTCCAATATAGTGTGTGTGTGTGTGTGTGTGTCTGTATGTAAATGATATTTGTGGAAATAGGTGCAAATATGCATCATGATGACTAGTTTGTGCCCTAGATTAATTTTCTTAAAATATATCATGAAAAAGAAATTCTTGAAATCATCACCAAACTATTTTCATGCTATATGTGGAAGTGGTCAACTATTTGCCACAAAAAAAAAAAAAAAAAAGCCATATTTGGATATTTACACCTTAAGCACTTCTGGCAAAGGCCAGTCAAACACTCAACGGATGATCGCATTCCTTATAACTCCTTGACTTGGGATTTTTACCTCTTCAAGGCACAATTTTGGGCAAGAAAAATGTAGCGGTCGAACATAAATAATATAAAAACTCTTATATTGATGATAATATTACAAAACTAAAATGAATTGACAAATTAGAACCTTATTTATAGGCTAACAAATCAACGCCTATTTAGAACTAGCCCTAATTCCAATGAAATATTAAATCTTAATTCTAATAATAAATAACAAAGATTCCTAACCAAACTTAAGCTAATAATTAAAGAAAACAACAATAATAATAACAATAGTAATAATCAAATAAAACAATTCCTAATAAGATGCAAATCACCTAATATTTTGTCCTACATCATTCCGGGAAAAGAAAACTAGTCCTCGAGTTATGATATTCATTCAGAAATTCATCTAGGATCTAAAAATTCATTTAGTCGAGGCCGAGTATTGGGAAATTCTATAGTAGTTTTCTTGATCGCATTATCTATAATGCACATATCAAATCTCATCCTCCTTAAGAGACAATAAGGCACGGACAACATGATGATTCATGTTTTCTTGGATTAAATCCTTTATTGATAGCTCATTTAGTTGTTTTCGTAGCTCATCATCTTAGTTTGTACTCTTTTGAGGATGGAAAAAATTTAGCATACTTACACTTGGCACTACGTTCATGTTTTGTTATAGCTTTGGAGTGAGTAACAAACTATAGGTTTCAAGTCGGCAAGAGTAGCAAGGTTCCTCCAAGTTGGCTAGAATATTAGATTTCATGTATTTGATCTAAAATGTTTGTGTTTCGAAATTCCTCAATTTTCTTGTAGGTTTTGAATTTTCATTATCTTCCAAGTGCTTTTCGACCTTGATCTTGAACTCTTCCTCTAACAGTTTGGTAAATATTTTCATGTTTCTTTGTAGTTGCTCGCCAATATTATTATATATGATGTCTAATATCATTAGGAAAAAATAAATTTCCTCTTGTTTAAGCACATTTTCTTGAACAAGATTTCTCTCAAGGAAATTAATTGTTGGCAAACAATCGGACTGCGGTTTTGACTCATATTCAGATAGTAAGATTTTTATTTTTATTTTTTTGGTTTCCCTTGATGAATTCGTTGGTTTGAACAGATTACCACCAATAAATCATGTACCCTTTGAATTTGCTTGTCACTAAGAAAGTTTGCTTTCCTCGTTCCACCTCATCTGCAATAGACATCCATTCCGAAAGTACCTCCAAATCAAAATAGCCATTAATTAAAACTAGGAATTTTGAGATAAATAGTCCTAAATCTCTCTATGTTTTGTAGCGGGATATTGAATATCCATAACTAGCTTCAAAATCATCCAATCTCTCTATATCAAGAATCTGCTCGAGATGTTTTCACCGTGTCACATCACCAGTACACATGATACGCCTCTATTTACCTTGTTGTGCTTGTCGCTGGGCATGATTATGCTGCACTCTAACTGCGAGATTCACGGCGTTTGTTGTTTTAAGATTACTTAATTAAACAATAATTCTGGAGGCACATTATTGGTCACCAACTGTCGTTGTCGAGGTTTAAGCTAGACCCTTCCTATAGCAAAATAACATAGATATTTATATATTCTCAATTTTGAACATCAAATGTTGCATTGTGTCGAAGAAGTGGAGGCTCTAATACCTCTTAATGTGAAATAATGGAAAACAATCATAACCTAACTGCACTCACAAAATGAAGCTTTATTTACAGCTAATAAATCATAACCTAATTAGAAACCTTGTATCCAACAAAATACTAAATCTCCTCCTAATCCTAATAATAGATATTGAAACTTATGCTTCGTTTGGTTCTCAGGAGTTAACATAAGATTTTCATCTTAGTTTTTGAATTTTTTTTAAAATTAATAAAAAATATAATTAATTTTAAAAAATCAACAAACTTTAATATTAAAATTTCATTTCAAACTCGTGTTCAAAACAAAAGCTTAATAATCAAACTAAATACAAATTAACAATAATAATGTTAATAACAATAATATCAATGATAAGACTAATAATAATAAGTAAATATGTCATGCTATTCTGTCGACCATCAATAATCTGCACTCCTTAAAGTTTGGTCGGTAATAATTTTTTCTCCAAAAGTACATTTAGCGAGAGAAATTATTACATTATAGCTCCTCTTTTTCAGCATGGTTACTTTAGCGAAAATCTTGTAACAAAAAAAGCAGACCAACCTTTGGTTTTGGGGAGGTAGTCTAACGAAGCCTAGCTAGCTAGTAGAGGCCTAACAAAACTAGTGGAGGAGAACAGAAATAGCGTAAAATATATATATATATAACACAAGTAAGGACAAATGAAAGTAAATTAAATTACAGCGATTCCTGTCTTCTGTTGTCACTGACAACTACGTATCTGTAACATATGAGAGAGAGAGAGAGAGAGATGTGAGTAGTCAAATCGTTAATGTGAACCCTAATGCTTTTTGTGTGATTGTGTTATTATTACGATAATTATTTGGTGGCCGAATTCCTCTAAGGACGCGGAGAGAAAGAGATATATATATATATATATATATATGTGTGTGTGTGTGTGTGTGTGTGGATCCTTGTTTGTTTGTCATTGACCGTAATTAAGCTCACCTCTCAGCTTGCTAGCTACACTTGAATATTCAGAAAAAAAAAATAAATAAATAAAAACATTATGTTAAAAAGCAGAGCCTTCTGTCTTTATGAGTACGAGAGTTGTGATTATGATGTATCTTAATTAAGAATGTCTAACTTATTCTAGCTAAAAAATAAATATACATATAAAACAAAATCAAGATCCATAGTGGTTAGTTGATATTCGTATTCATAGTGGGCGTTTTCAAAAAATCTTGTGAACTTGTAAAATAAATTCAAGAGTTAGTTGTGACAGATGGAATTTTGAATTCACAATGTCAGGTTTTAAATAAATACGAGATGGTACATTTGAATGAATTTGAATTTGGAATGCATGTATTCAAATAGTAGATTTTAAATCTAAATAATAAAAAAAATTATTTTTTCAACTTAAGTTGAGAGTGTAAATGTAAACTCTATACCATATAATAAAATCAATATATATTACTAGATTATATCTACCATAAATCCAAATCATTATTTTAAACACATTATATAACATTATAATCATATATAAATGATGATATTATAATTAAATATATATAGTGTACAATATAATGAGATTATAATCTATCAACACATTGTTCATTACGCAGCTGATGTTACTTTTTTTATTTTTTAAAAGATTGAAGTTTTTTTTTTCTTTTACCATTTATACCTAAACTCTTCTTTTAAGGAATAATTAAGAATTCCAGTCCCCCCCCCCCCCCCCCCCCCCCCCCCCCCCCCCCCCCCTCTTAAACTTAGCACAAGTTTGGACATGCCGTTTGGTTAAAAAATAACAACTTAATTATTATCTTTTTTTGAAAAATCAACCACAGTTTCACAATTTACAGTTACTATTAAAGTTTTGTAATTCAAACTTTAAAAGTTCATAACTTTGCATATACAAGTCCAAATTAAATGATTTTGTTTTAAATTGCATAGAATTTCGATACGAACGAAACAAGCTCCATATTGATTTTTTTTTAAACACATTTTAAGTTTTTGACTTTTTAACTCCAGCAATTCAAACGTTTCACCAAACGCACAACACAATTCAAACCCAAATTCTACAAGCCAAACCCATGCACCAAACGTATATTTATGCCTCGTTTAGATCATAGATTGGAAAAATAAATTCAAACTTTTGTGAGAGAAAATACTGTAGAAAGTTAAAAAAAATTAAAAAGTTCTAAATAAACAATGATCCAAAAGGACTATTAGTGCATAAATTCAAATTCAAGATTTCAATTTTGAAAGGGATGTGAAATTACTACCATGTCAACCTACAATGAGGAGTCTCACTTTGAATACATACTAATTAAGAGAACTATTTTTCACAATAAGCAAGATATATATATATATATATATATATATATATAAATAGCATAGACAAGTGTTAAATGAATTTTAGGTCATTTAGCAATAGGCAAAAAAAGGGTCCCCCCATAGAAGATGAGTATTTGAGCTTTAGAGATAAGCGCCCGCGCTTGGAGAGTTTTTCTGTCCACACAAACACACACACGCGCGTATATATATATATATATATATATATATGATAGCTACAGAGTTAACAACAAACATCATTATTACCCTTTGATGAAGTTGGGGATCAGCAACAGCAACAGCTTCATCAGGAAATGGAATTGTAGAAAACCGAGGAAAAAAATGGGAGAAAGGCATTTTTCACAGCCCCTCTCTTAACTGTGAAAACAACAGGTGAATGAGCCAAAGCTAATCACTCCCATGCACACGTCCCTTTCCCTTTTCCCCTCTCTCTCTCTCTCTCTCTCTCTCTCTCTAAAATGCACTCAAACACATATCGTATGTACATCCAAATAGTGGAACTCCCTCCATACATTCATCTTTTTCTCTTTATTTCCTTGTCCTTTTATAACAATATTTAAGTATACCTTAAGTCTTCCAATTTTCAACCATCTACCACATAGTGCAGTGTCTTAACAGTAATAGATTACTATAATCAGTTAATAATCATAGGTCCGATGCTGGGTGGGCCTCTTAAAGGTTTTAAATATGAAGATTTGTTTTTTACTGTCATAGGACTTGATGGATAGTGTCAGGTGGCTTAACAATAATAGATTATTGTAATGAGTCAATAATCAAAGGTTCGATGGTGGCCCTCTTAAAGGCCTTAAATATCAAGACTTGTTTTCTACTAGTCTAGGACTTAATAGATAGTGCTTAGGACTATGGCCACGTGTATCCTTATCATTAACACATTTGGTAGAGCTGTAGTGACGCGTTTCTCGTCGAGGGGTAAGACTCACCAGTAAGGTACCCTGTTAGCGTCTAGTGAGTATGTTTGGTAACGTTCATCGAGGCATGCTAATACTGATCGTCCTCTTCACCTTTTCTTTTAGCCAAAAAAAAAAGTTTCAACCATCTAATACTATGACCTCTCTTGAATATGATCTATGACCATGATCTGTGTACATACATGATGATCAATATAACTCGTACGAAAACTCCCCCTCATGTACATGTGCCAAGTAGGCCACAAAGGAAATCCCAATTATCTCCAATTCTTTTTCATATATCTTCCCCCACACAATATTTCTCATTTATTACATTATATATTTTTTTTCTCTCACCCCATTTTCTCTCTAATCTTATAGTTTCTCTCCACATCCCATCTTCCCCCTGAGCTGCTAGTTCAGCAACCAAGAAAAGATCACACACATATCATATCAGATCCAAAAGAGGTTGTTCTTTGTTTTTCTTTTTTCTTTTTTCTTTTTTTCCCCATCTATGTGTCCATCATCAAAATCCCACTGATCAGTCAATCCCATCAGTCAAATCAAATCAAACACCCGCAAAGAAAGAGAGAGAGAGAAAGAAAGACAGAGAGAGAAAGACAACAGAGAGAGTAAGCGAGAAAAGAGGGATAGAAAATAGAAGTCAATCGGGCAAACCATAAAAGAAAAAAGAAAACAAAATATGTCCGCCTCGTCCGCTGCTTTTTCACCGGACCACCTCTCTCCCTCCGACCAGCTCTGCTACGTCCATTGCAACTTCTGCGACACTGTCCTCGCGGTGTGCCATATATATATATATATATTCATCTCTCTCTGATCCATTACATATATTCTACATAAAATATATATATATATATATATATATATGCAAATCTTGTTATCTTGTTTATCTAGTTAATGGGGGTGTTGGATCTTTGTCCGTTTGTTTGGTGTTTGGTGTATTAGGTAAGTGTTCCTTCAGGTAGTTTGTTCAAGATCGTCACGGTCCGATGCGGTCACTGCACAAACCTTCTCTCTGTGAACATGCGAAGCCTGCTTCTTCCTGCTGCTCCCAGCCAGCTTCAGTACTTCGGACATTCTTTCTTCTCTCCTCAACAGTATCTTCTGGTATGTATTTATATGTTTATATATATATATATATATATATAAAAGAATATTGTTAGGCTTTTAGATTTGGCATTGAAACTAGGTTTGTTTTTAGGGTGTTGTTGGGTTTTGATTTTAAGTGGGATTTGCAACACAGGAGGATATGATGATCCGAAGCCCGCCGCCGACGAATGTGATGATGAATCAGCCTAACCCTAATCATCATGATTTGATCATTCCGAGCCGTGGAAGAGCAGCTGCCGATCAGGAGATCCCTAAGCCTCCAGTTGTTAACAGACGTATGACAAATATTTCTCTTCATCTGATAATTTGTTTTTCCTTTTTCCCTAATTTTTACCATTTCTTTGAGGTCTCACATTTTTTTTTTTTTTTTGGGAAGTAGTGAACCCCATGGCCTAGATTGGTTTCTCGACAGGTGTTTAAAAGCCATAATTTTTTTTGCCTTTTTTCTTTAGGACTTATCGGGTGGTTTAAGTGGACTATACATGTAGCCTTTCAGCTGATAGCCCAAGTATAGCCTCCTCCTACTGAAAAAACAACTTTGAAAAAGTTGAAATCTATACATATTCCAAGGCTTCTTAGTCAATGTCAAAAGCATTTTTCATCCCCTAATTAAAAAAAAAAAAAAAAAGGCATTTTTCATTCTCCAACTTATATTCTCCAAAACAACAACAACCTCCTCCTTCTTCTTCTTCTTTTGGGCTTGATAAATAGCTAGTTTTCTTCTCCACCTTGTAGATCCACAACCACATTTTCCTTTTTTTTTTTTTTTTGAAGTTGTTTCATAAACTGTACCCAGTACTTCATTTTGTTTTCCCAGTGTTTTTTAAACAGTCAGGTTTATATAACTAGTCCATATGAGTTTGAGCCCCTTCTCCTTAACTTGTGATCCTTCTCATAATATATATATATATATATATATACACATATCAGTATCTCTGCATAATCTTAGTATAAAAAGTGAATGACAATTAAAGCAGCTGAACAAGCCGAAAGTTGATATTATATTTCTGTTGTGAAAAACTGTAACACATGTTTTTAGCACGACTTTTTTACCTTTAGCATGCGCATGTGTTGATCAGAAGTGAAAAAGATTAGTATCTCCTTCGGATATATGGTTTTGAATCTAATATTGCCAAGATACTTTTTTCCTAAAGTTGAGAGAGAGAGAGAGAGAGATCAGAACCCAAAAAAAATAAAAAAAAAATAAAAAAGTACAAAATAAAAAAGAAAAAAAAAATTTGTCCGTTGTGAAGTGAGTTTTAATGTGTCTATTTGTTTGCCTGTTTGTGAAACATGTGTTCTTCGTGATCATCATCAGCTCCGGAAAAGAGACAGAGAGTGCCATCTGCTTACAATCGCTTCATTAAGTAAGTTGTTTATTATCACAAGTTTAAACTTGTTAATTATTCATCATATATATTTAAGGAGGAAAATAATTAGTTTAATGTAAATATTCATAAGCAACGTACTATCTAATGATAAATATACACATATATGTATATGTATACATTTACATATATGTACACATACATATATAATCTTTTTTCATTAAAATAGAAAAAGGTTCTCTATACGAAGCATAAATATATGTGACCTCGAGAAATATAAAATGTGCAGGGACGAGATCCAACGTATCAAAGCTGGAAATCCTGACATAAGCCACAGAGAGGCTTTTAGTGCTGCTGCAAAAAATGTGAGATCTTTGTTATTATTGTTTTTATTTAAAAAAAAAAAAAAGAAGAAGAAGAAGAATGCAAGAACTAGTTAGGGTTTCTTTTTTGTTTCTTGAGCTAGTTAGGGTTCCATTTCCTTGTGCCATTTGAGAACTATATAAATATAATACAGGGCTCTCTAGCAAAAGGTTAAAAAAAAAAAAGTGCTTCCTTTATTGTTAGTTATGCATTCAAAAGTAATAATTATGTCTTAATCATATGAATCAATTAACAAGAATTGAGTTTTTCTTCTTATTGATGAGTTTGCTTTCTCTATTGTTGTTGTTGTTGTTGATGTTGTTGTGTGTGTGTGTGTTTTTTTTTTTTTTTTTTTAAGCTTGTGTTTGGACATCAAGTTTGGATCCAAAAGAAAAATCTGTAAAGATTTTAACTGATTTTTGAAATATTAATCAATTCCAACTTAAAAATTATATTCTAAACCGATTCACCAAACGCACCCTTAGAATCTATCAAGAATATAAGTTCAAACTCACGATACAAACAATAATGTTTAAAAGGTGATTTGAAGCTAAAAGTCAAACGGGAGCTTAGTTTTTTCTTACTATTTTAAGAACGTTGATTTCACGACTGTTAATGAGTCTCTGGATTTCTTGGTGATTTATTTCTTTCAGTGGGCCCATTTTCCTCACATTCACCTCGGACTAATGCCTGAACATCAACCCGTGAAAAATGCTAATATGCGCCAGCAGGTACTTTAATTATTTACTTATTTTTGCTCAACTTGAAAGCACTAACGCTAATGCATTAATTATTCCAGAGTTCTAAATTTTATTTCTTTACAAGAATTAATGATAAGCACACCTATCAAACAAAGATAAAATTTGGCCTTTTTTTCTTTTTTGTGGTTATTTTAGATATTGAAATTGGTTTTTTGATATATGTATCTGTGGAAATACCGTTGGGTATATTGCAGGAAGCAGATAACATGCTAATGAAAGACGGATTTTTCAGTGCTCCGGCCAATGTGGGTGTCACTCCCTACTAATACCTAAGGGTTAGGGGGCTCCTTAGTTCCTATTTTGTTTTACTGCAATCTATAATATATATATATATATATATATATGAGGAGAACTACTGATCAGCTAGCAAGAGCTTTCTTTGTTATGAGAGAGACTACTTTATTACAACTTTATGACTTTGTCAGCTGTATGTATTCTGCTATCATTTATATATGAACCATTTATTTCAAAAGAGCAATATTATTTGAAGTCTATACATCGAATGTTCATGAATTAGCTTAAGAATATTCAAATTACTCCTCGTTAGAAATAAATAAATATATATATATATATAAGATAAAAACGACACGTTAGAATATATAATTGTATATATGTATAAATAAATACAGTAATTAGAGAACTTAGACATTAAAGAGATTTTGTTTAATTTGATCAATCAACTTTTCAAATGTGTCCTTCTCAAAACACATTTATAACTTATTCTTGTATGCTGCCAAGTGTAGTCTATGTTTGATCAATTACTGTTCCAAGTATTGCACTTTGTGAAATCGTAAGAATTAATAATATATTTTTTTTTACAAGGAGAATGTTAAGATATAGTACACCTTTAGTTATTTAAAAATGGTGCTTTATAGCAAGATTTTTTTTTCTTTTTTCTTTTTTGATAAACTTGCGTTATAGCGAGATATGTCATAGTTAATGAACTAAATTATGACAACTTGACAACCACTGACACGAAACATGCTGCTTTGTGCAAATTATGTTTGCATGTTTACTTATTAGTTTTTCGATAACGTAACCAAAAGCATGTCGAGATAGAGAATTTTATTCTAAATTTCGTGTTGATTCGTTAAATTCTACTATATAAAATAAAATATAATCGGGAAGAAAAGAAATAATAATATTGAAAATTTTTGACAAGTCGTTATAATACTAATATTGTCGGAAAAAGTTGATACTCAAAAAGCTGATATTAAACTTAATGTTTTTAGCATTGCTCTACTTGAGGATATCACTTCAAGCCTCGGCGTTAAATCATCTTGTTATAAAGTTAGAATCCTTGTGTATGTAGGTGTAATGACCCGCCTAACGTGGGCCGTTACCATACTTATCTTATCTTACATAATACTTAACTTAATTCACTCGGCGGAAATACAAGATATTTTTTTTAACAACTTTAAAATTGAAATCTATCTCATTACATACTTACATATATATATATACACACACACATATACTTACTTAATTCAGTACTGAAGCATCAAACTTTCATACAACATATTTCATAAATAACAATATAATATAACAAAATGCGTAGCGGTCTCCATCCCAAGTTTCACAACTAGCCATGTCAAGCCCCACCGTCTTGAATCAAGTATTGTCGATAGGTTGCTTACCTACAGCATAAACATAAGTTGTGAGCTTTCGCTCAGCAAATACAACTTTTAATCCGCAAAACATTTTATAATGGAACAATGCATGAATCAATTATGCTTTCATTATGCTGTCTTAGGTTAGCACAATTTTGGACCCCTTACTTCACATGAGTGTACGTACCGTTGTGCGCAGCCATGGAGTGAGTGGGCGACCAGTCCAATCAAACTCAAACCATGGACCAAACCCGCCTTCGTGGCAGGTCGGTACGACACGAGACAACTTGCTTGCCATCATACTTGAAAACTTTTCCTTAACTTGTTCTTGAAAACAATTTCTTAAAAATAGTTTTCTTCTTGAAAACAATTCCTTGAAAATAGTTTTCTTCTCGAAAATAATCTTTTAAAACAGTTTCTTACTTGAAACTAGGTTCTCATTCTTACCAAGTGATTTATCATTAGTGAGCATGCTTCATGATGCCACAATAATAAAGCATAGATCATATGCACCTCAACATGTATGCATGAGCTTGAAAACATACAAGCAGTAAAACATTTTTTCCGCTTATGTTATAGGTAGAGTTGTACTTACAAGTTATGCTACGTCCTGGGTTTGTTGCTCCTACAAGTCGCAACAACAGGTTACCTTCTTGTTTCCAAAAAAGAACGTAAGATAAGAATCATCCTATCTTATCCTAAACCATATCATTCAACGTTGGTATCATAACCAACATTCATAAGTAACCCTAGTTATATGTCCCTCACATATTACAATGATATCTTATTCGGTTACTAAATGTAACCCTAGAACACAAGGTCCAATTGTATTTAAGTAGTACCTTATTAGGTTACTATTAGTAACCTTGGGTATAAGCCCAACCCCATTAGGTTACTAAGGCCCAATTGTTTTTTAAAGTAATACCCCATTAGGTTACTATTGGTAACCATGGGTGTAAGGCCCAATCTGGTAACTTGGGTATCCTATCTGGTTACCGTTGGTCATCATTTTGTATTATATTTTCAAAATAACTTTTGACCCATTTATTTATTTTTCTTTTTTTTTTTTAACAAAACCTAGTATTTGTTGTCCAAATTCTTCCTTTAATAAAAACCCTTTATAAAATTTTAATCTTTTTAAAACTGTATTTTTATTTATTTTTCAATAAGGGTAATAAAAACTGTCAAGTTCTGAAAACTATCTTTGAAAACAGTTTCATAATTCCAGTTATCAGTGCATGTGCAGGAATTGCCAGTTCATGTACTGTTTAAAAATCTTGTGCAAGAATTTCCTGTTTTCTGCACAATTTTTTAAGATCCAGTTTTATCTTAAAATCTGCTTCGAATTTGAAAAAGTTTTCTTCATGAAAGTTGTAGACCTCAAAGAGTCCTGCAACTTTTATTTTTACTCAAAACTAATTATGCCTTTAACCTGTCCTTTTTCCTTGTTGAAACTGCCTTGCCGTGCATAGGGTCTAGGCAGACCAGATTCGGATTTTCATAAAAACAAAAGCCTTTGGAGCTTATTTTTCAAAATCTGTCTAATTTACCCCCTAGGGTTTTCAATTTTCTACAACTTTGTAGTTTTAAACTTTTCCAAATTCGGCCTTTAAAGGCCTCAAAATTGACTTTCCAGATTACTGCCCAGTTTTACCCGAAAACTGGCAGTTTTACCTTTGGTTGTTTTTTACATAAAATTACGTGCACCCTACCTCAAACGGTCGCAACCGTGAGCCTACGACAAACATGCAGCGTTTTACATATGATTTTCATCATCATCATGCATTGGTTTCTTCATCCTTACAAACCCGTGTGGTATCTTTTACCAAATTAGGATTTTGGGTTAGTTTTAACTCTTGATTCATCATACAATATCATCACCATCATTCATGTATACCATGCTTCTTCTTAAGCATGTGGGGATATATAACAAACACATAATAGGCATCCACACATACCACAATTTTTCTAAAACATAGTATCAAAATCATGCATCAAATCATAAATCAAGACCATTAAACCCTAATCAAGCACATATCAAGCAATCTAGGCTATTGCATGAAAAATAAAAGTGAGCTTATGCTCTTACAAACCCAACATGAAATACACTTAAACTTTTGAATCACAACTTAATTGAATTGCTTAAAGGGTTTAGGAGAGTTACCTTTAAACCTTGAGAATGGTTCTCAAGCTTGGATCAAAAATTTTTGTTCTTGCTTTCCTTTCTCAAAAATCCGACCCTTCTCTCTCTTTTTTTTTTTTTTCTTTTGGTTTCGGTTCCTAGGGGAGGGAGAGAGAGTTAAGAATGAACTAGAAAGTTAGGGGTTCCACTAAGTGGTCACAAACTTGACCCTCCTCACCTATTTATAGGTGAAAAATAATTTCTTTTCTAGAATTATTTTTATTCCTAAAATTGCATATCTAACCCCAAAAATAAAATATTTGCTAAAGAATCCCTTCAGGTGGCCGGCCATCATGGTTCCTTGAGGCCAAGTAATCTTTCCATAATTCTTTCTTCATTTTCCAAAAATCCAAAAATTCACATATTTATCCATGATGAGGTGTCCTCCCATTAAGACTCCGTTTGGCCATTCTCCTAATATGCAGTCCATTTTCATACTAATGTAAATATTACAAATATGGTTTTCAACTAATAACAGTACTGTCATACTGGATTGCAGTCCAAAATTCATCTGCGTATTATTGGACTGCGTATAGATTTTTCTTATGACTTAAAACTACTTAGCCTTATTGTCCTAAATAATGTGCTTGATTTTTCTAGAGTGGTCTTGAACCTTATTCTTACTATTTGATCTGTGATGACGGTTTTTTCGCAGTATAATTTTCATACTGCTTGCTATATTGCAGTACCGTCACAATCATGCATTAAATTATTCTGGTCAAACGTTGACCGGAATAAAATCATAAATTCTTATTCTGTCTTTTTCCTTAAAAGTCATTATGCTTGGCTAAGCAAACTATCATTGAGTCTTATAAGGCTATAAGAACTCAAATATACTCTGATAAAATCAGATCAAACATTTTACATAGACATTCATATTCCTCAACAAGGAAATCATGAATCAGCAAAAAGGGCGACTATTACAGTAGGTACCCAATCAGTGACACATTGTTTAAAAGTTAGATACAATTAAAATCTCTAAATATAAGGAAAATATACAAAACTGACAATTTCTGAAAAAAATTCAACAGTCTAAAAACAAAATTCTAACGGCATTCTGATAACCTCGTAGAAATTGCCCCATAATTATTCAGCAAAAGAAAAAATCGTTTTTAATTTTTTTTTTTTTCTCCCCATTATATTTACCGTGTGAGAGCATGTGTATACTATTACTGCTTTCATAGTAAGAACAAGAAATAGTACAAATATTAATTTATTCTTTTTTGTACAAGAAAAATTTACAAAATATATATTATAGCTAGCATTATCCGAAGGCTCTATTTGTACTTGGTATTGTATTTAAAACAATGTTCATTCTTTATCTTCAAGTTTTCATTGAAAACCAACGTCACTGTATAAGTTATCATCAGATTTTGAGAAGGTTAATTACTTTATTACACGTTTTAGTTTAAAATATTTTTCAATTTGTTATTCTGTTTTTAGAAATTTTAAAGGTTTTGCATTTGAAAAACTCATTTCAATTTTATCTTTCCTATAATTTATGATTGGAAAGATTGGATGAAACAACATCAATACCTAGTTTAGGAAAATTATTTTACACATTTGAAAAAAGTACATACAAGTCTTATAGCTAGCTAGCATCATCCGAAACGCTGTATTTGTACTTGGTATTGTATCTAAAGCATTATTGTCCTTACTTTTTATTCAACAAAGCGTCACTAGTTATCATCAGATTTTGAGAAGCTAATGAAGGTTAATTTTTTAATACAGTTTAATTTGAATTATCTTTCAATTTGTTGATCTAGTTATAGAAATTATAAAGGTATGCTTTGAATTTGAAAAACTTATTTGAATTTTATCTTACTTATAGTTTATGAATGGAAAACAAATTGGAAAAAAAACATTATTAACCCTAATTTGTTTATGAATATTATTTTATTCATTAAAAAAAAAAAAAAGGCCTAAAACCAAGCGTTTTAAATAAAAAAAATTAGTTTTATGTTTTTTGAAATAATAAAAAAAATTAAAGTTTTACATAAACAAAATTCGGTAAGGGTATCTTTGTCTCTCTTTTTTTTTTTTTTTTTTTTTTTGTCTATAAAATGTGGGAATTATAAAAGTAAAACAAGCTTTACAAACACAAAAATACCTTTTTAGAGTTTTTAAAATAGTAAAACAATAAATTGAAAAATAATTTAAACTAGAAGATATAATTTGTATGATACAAAGACGACGAGGACAACATATAAACTAATCAATTTACGAGCTGTGAATATCTGATTGAAGGCTTGTTTGACATGGCTTGTTAGAAGTTATTTTGACTTTCTGCGTTCAAAACCTGCTTCTCAAACATTGGAATAACTCCCTTGAAGAGTAATAATATATTCTTAAAAAAAATGTTATGAAAAAACTCTAAAATTTGTATCAGAATCTTAGAAAAGACACTATATAAACTTCATTCTAATATTTTATTGTTTATAAGAGAAATTTATAAAATTCATTTTGACCCATTAAAGCTCTTTTGATTTAAAATTTATTTCAAATACTTACTAAGAAATTACAGTTTTCCTTCTTTACCGACTGAAAGAAAAAGTAAAAATTTGCCAAGAACGATTCAATATGAATTCACAGAACTGAGCATATGGGGGATCAACTGTTCTGCAAGGTTAAAAAGTGTGTAATTTAAATTGATCAGCACTACAGAGATCACGTGTGTGTGTGTGTATACTTGTGTATGTATAACTATATATGTAATATACTATTGAAACTTTAAGGCGAAATAAAACTGGGAATTTATTGTGAAATTATGAATTTATGACATTGCCGTAGGACAAGTTTAAAGAGTATGTACGGAAGAGTTTGATGATGTTGTAATGCTATTGACATATGACCATCATCTAACTTTATGGTTTGATCTAGTATTGATAATCTTACTTCGGAGTTTTAAAATGTGTAAACCAGAAAAATTTTCATAGATTGAATGGGGAAAAAAAAGTATAAAAAAAAGGGGGATTGAATTAATTGATAATAAAGTCTGGATAAAATGGGATACTCTTTAAATAGTCTAGTACTAATAGATTCACACGTCATTTTATCGCAAAGTGTAAAGTTTGAATCAGAAAATTAATCCTTTAAGCTAAAATATAGGAATTGGATTGAATAAACTCTCACACTTCTCTCTTTCTTCTTCTCTTTTTTTTTTTTTTTTTTTTTTTCCTTTTTAACTTAAAGACAATACAAACACCAATTGAAACTCACATAACTTCTTATTACAAGAAACTGACACTGAAAAACAACCATTTCCACCTATATACTTTACCATTGTACTCAATATTTGATGTTTGTTTCTTCTGGTTTTTTTTTTTTTTTTTCCCGGCTATGAGAGGAAATCGCTTGGGCTTTTCCTAGATGGTGGGAAAATTGGGCTCACTTGCATAAAGAGGCCAGATTTGGGCTCATGTCCAGAGGCCCATGTTCTATTCAATTACAAAGAAGAGAAATCATAACATAGCATATTTTATATTTTATATGTATTTTTAAAGGTTATAGCATTGTTTTAAAATATAATAATATTTACAGTTAACTTTAATAATATATTATTCGCACAATTTTATGTTAGAGAGAGAGAGAAAGGTGGAAGAAAAAAGGAAGGATTTTTTGATATTACGCAGTCATAAATCTGATTATATTATTTATTAATTTGTTTTAAAATTTTACGTTTTAGTTTACTATTATTCCCTTCCAAAATGTTATTTTGCTGTTTCTCCATACAAAGAGATGGTTCCAACTCTTAAGCTACATGGTTTAAGGTATTTGGAAGTTACGGGATAGGCAAAATTGAATTCCCAACGAACCAAACTAGTTGGAAACAAGTTTTTTAAGTTTATGAACATTATCTACTTTGAGAACACTAGTAATTAACTACTGGACATTCTCAAGTTTAGCTCAATTAATGGCAGTTGACCATCTTTTCTTGAAGAAAATCTTTAAAACATGTTAAGAATACTGCACAACTGCAGTTATAATTGTGCTTATTAACACTTGAAAGTACGGGTTACGTTTTCACATTTTCTTTCCTTGAAAAAACACTAAAGTGATACTGAAAAGACTGTCCACCAACAACCTACCAAGTCACTAAATCACATCTAGTACTGTAAGCAAGCTACTTAGTAAACATGACCCCGTACAACAGGCAACATTTCAGATCATTCAAGGTATTTTTTTACTTTCAAAAGCTTAAATGAGTATAAGATGAAAACCAAGGAATCGTCCACTAAGGTATCCCTGTCATTCCGCACGTATCTAAACGTTAAAATGAAATCAGGAAAAAAAAATTTTTAAAATAATACATGAAAATTTTAAGAAAAATGCTAGAGACATTAACTCTAATCTCAATTTTTTAGTGCCAACCTATGTGACTATGAGTTTACATTCTTTTATGCATAAGTGTTCAAAGTATTATCACATCCATTGATTGCATTTGCCAATGAAACATAACACGTAAGTTGGTACTCAAAAAGTTTGGATTAAAGTTGGTATCCTTAACAGTACTCAAATTTTAATGGATGAATGGTCAAATGATATCATTATGAAAAAGAAAAATAAACGAAATCTAATGAAGATCTTATGGTCCAAAGTGTTGTTACGGCGTTTTTCTAAACCCCGATCTGCCCGAAGATGAATCTCTGCCTATACTCTATAACCCACTAAAAGCTTTGAAAGTTCACTAGGGCTGCCAAATATTCAAGTATCCATCATCAAGCCTCAAAAAAGTTAATAGCATGACCTTCAAAGGTTATGGACCCGACAAAATGTCTTAAATTAAATCTTAAAGTGGTCTAACAAGCTGCACTAGATTCCTGGAATGAACTTTATTTTATGTTTGTTCCTGATTTAGAAGTTGCACATACAAATTCATTAAAAAAAGTGGTATCTGAAGAGCGGACAAAAGCCGAGAACTGGGATGCCATTATCATTTTTATAACTAAAAATAGTGAAACGACAAAATGAAGATACTACTTCTAAGTGGGAATTCAGAATATTATTTAAAAAGGAAAAATATATTAAAAAATTTATTCTCAGCCTTCATCACCATTTTGAACCACCAAACAACACAGGCAGACTCAGATTCTGTACATAATGGTAGAATATGATAGAATCAGATGTGAAATTATCGCTAAACTATTCCTGCAACCATAATTCTGTAGTCCATTGGCGAAAGACGACAATGCATAAAAAACGATATACAGAAACGGAAGATGTTCTGATGCATTAGGTACAGATAATCCGAGCAATAGCAGACTAATGCATAGAAGAGAGATCATTTTACACTTATAGGACAAAGGAACTTTCTTTACCCATGATTCAAGAAAACATAACCAACTAAATATCACTCAGAACTAATGATAGTTAAACAGCATTAAAATAAAAAACACTATTGTTATTTGTTACAAAAACTGATTTGCATACACAATTCTGGGGACGTATTTGTGTTAGATAAACCCCAAAGAGAAAAGTTCTATACAGTTAACTCTACACAGGATTTAGCAGAAAAGGCCATATGGATAGAAAAAACCGAATTCACAAACCAGAAACCATAGCATCTATATATATTTATATATTATATCACCAGGAATGAGGTGCTATAAGCACAGTTACTACGCCAAGTTCCAGCAGCAATGAAAGCAGGCCATCGAATCATATATTAGATACTTTCATTGTCGAGCTTGATGATCGATGCATTCTTTGTGCTTAAATCCGTTAATCACCTCGGAGAACTTAGCTTATCATACTATTGCCACTGTATTAGGAGCATAAATATACTACTGATCTGTGCATTTCAATCCTGATAAGTAAACCTGAGACTGAATAACCGTTCTTCCGATCTTAAAACCCGGCACCACTGTGAAGCCGACCTTTGCTCTG
Source organism: Ficus carica (assembly GCA_009761775.1). NCBI lineage: Eukaryota > Viridiplantae > Streptophyta > Magnoliopsida > Rosales > Moraceae > Ficus > Ficus carica. Next base: position 93,278 of record VYVB01000438.1, read on the forward strand.
GATTTACATGGCAACAACAATCTCTTGGTGACATCTTCCATGTACACCAGCGAAAAATCGACGCCTCTTTCCACTTGAAAGATCTCAACAACGGGATCAAACGAAAAGGCCAGCAAGTGTAGCGTCCATATTGAGCTTGCCATGTTTACATAAGCCTCATAGAACACACTAAGTGACCTCCATGAATTCAAGACCACTTCTTTTCTATCCATGTTACTGAAAATTGAGGACTCCATGGTGGATGGATAATCTCCTGATACTTGCTCTCGCAAAACCTTGAGAAATCGCAGTTCCGGTCCCTACTCAACCAATCCATCGGATTGCTCGATAAGTGTTCGAGTAATTGCCTCAATGAGGCACTTCCGTTATCCGAATCCGAAACATGCCCATTAGACAAACTTCCATTCTCAACTAACCCAAAGCATTTGGAATCAAAGTTCCTGAACATTCCCAGACAAACATAGGACAAAAACGCATATATATTATGCGCTTTTTTGCATACTCAACATTCGGATGAACTAAATTAGCAGCTAAATCCAAATCCCACCCAACTCCCCTCATCAACTCTATCAAAATCTTGGTAAACTTATGCGTTAATCTACAAGCATCATGTAACACGGAATCATACACTTTAACAGAGAGCAAAACCTCGCAAGACGAGTTCGAATTACCCGATAATCTCCTCGACAACTTCGAATTAGCTCTTTGCATCTCATCCAATCTCTTCCTCAGCGCCACAACCTCGTTGTCCTTCTGATCCATCTCTTCCTGAAGCCGGTCCGAGAATGTCCCGAGTGTGCGGAGCTTGCTCTGGTTCTCCTCAACCTGAGCTTCCAAACAAGAACCAATTGGCAAATCCTTGCCGGAACCAGAATCTCTACAGAAATCGAAATAGAACCGCTTGAATTCAGAGAGCCTCTGGAAGTGGGAAACCAGAGCCCGATCAGCGGACTTTATGCTCTCTTCGACGAAGGGGACATGGGCGGTTTGTAGCTGGAGATACGAAGCTTCGAAAGAGGAAACCGTGGCGAAAATGGAGGAAATCAGGGTCTGGGTCAGCTGGGTATTGACGACAGGTCTGATCTGGGTCGTTTTACCGAATTCGTCTCTGGTCTTCTTCTTCTGGGTCGGGCTGAAATCACGAGGCTTTGTCGGCGCAATTGGCAGTTGCGGAGGAGAGAAGTTGGAGTAGACAGAGTCCGGTTTGATGACGACGACTTTCTGGTCGGTAATGACCTCTTCCGCCGAGTCGAGGAGAGAGAAACCGTCGGCGGCAGCGGCGGCGCGGCGGCGGCGTTTTCTTCATCGGCGAAGAATTCAAAGGTTTTGGCTTTGAAAGCGAGAGCGAATTTCTGAAAACATCTCGGAGATTTGTGGGGGTCTTGACGAACCGTCCATTTCTGGCATTTTTTTCTCTCTCTCTCTCTCTCTTTCTTTTCTTTCTTATTATTACTTTGCACAGAAAAGAAAGAAAGAAAGTGCACACAAAAAAAAAAAAAAAAAAAAAAGTTGCAGAGAAAATGAAGAAGAAGAAGAAGAGTGAGTGAGAAAAGAGAATTCTTGGGTTTTACTTGTTTTTATTATTATTCTTCAATTTGTGGAAGAAGTGCTTTGGATGTCTTGCAAGGAAGGCATGTGGATTCGGCTTTGCTGGACTTTTCCTTTTCCTTTTCGTGTTTTTGTTTTTTTGTTTAATTTAGTTCATTGTTAATTAGTACTTAAATTCCTTTTTTCTTATTTGTTTATATTTTTTATGTTTACTATTTTAGTTTTCAACCAAGTTCTTCGTTGCTGTGCTGACTTTGAGAATTTCATCAACGGTAATAAAAAGAAAAGACTAGGGTGACGGGTAGGCATTCAATTTTACGTGACCGACTTGGTTTTTTTAATTTTTTTATACTCAAAGTGTGACCAACTTGATTGGAGTTTCTAAGAATCTGTTTGGCATTACTTTTTTAAAAACTGTTTTTTGATTTTTCAGGTTCAAAAGTAACTCAAAAAAATATTTAGATGATTTGTTAGAAGAATTTTCAGTTTCTAAAAGTGCTTTATGTCAAAGCCAAAAAATATAGTTTCCAACAAAAGTTCTTCTAAATAAACTTAAAACTTATAACAAAATTTAAGTTAGATATTAGAAACTTCATTTAGCATCTTTAGTACTTATTAAAATACTTTAGAAGTCATTTTGACCTTAAAGCTTTTTGCTTCACTTCTTTTACTGGCTAGAAGTAAAAACTAGAAGTAAAAGTAAAAACTCTACCAAACGGGTCCTAACGCCACTTGAAAAGCTTCAACATTTATATTGGATTTTATATATATATATATATATATATATAACACTAGTTGTATTGCATGCTGGAACACATATGGAAAAAACAAGTAAAGCAAAACGGAAGTAAAAATTAAAAATTTAAATTGTTATGTGACCAGCCCGCCATCGTTATATACTAGTTGTCGAGTATAAGCAAAACAAAGCAAAATAAAAGTAAAAGTAAAAGCAAATATAAATAAATGAATAAATTCACATGACGGTGATTGAACCATCATATGATGATAACTAGATTACCACATGACAATCCAAGAACAAAGGAAGAAAGTACTATCTACAATGCATTCCTCCTTTTAACTGTTGGATTAAATAGACAAATAAAATAAAATAAAAACAAAAATAAAAAAAAATTAATAATAATCTATGTAGTGGTGATTAGACCGTCATTTATAAGGTAAAAGATTTATATATAGAAAGGAGATAAATATAAATATATATATATATATATGATAAATCAGTTGGTCCAATACTACCTTTAAATAAAGAATGAAAATCCGATAACATTTTAATGGTCAAAGTGCATTATTACAACTATAATTTATGAAACTGACATTAGTTGTCTATTCAGTTATTTTTATATTTAACAATTTTTTTAATCGTTTTGTCAGAGTAAATTTACCTTATTATTAACATCATGTAATAGTTAGATGTGATCGGGATCAAATATTTTTATTATATAATGTTTTTGTGATTTGGCCATATTTTTCTAAAGCACAGAACTACTCTTAGCCACACACACAAAAAAAAAAAAAAAAAAAAAAAAGAGAGAATTGTCCGGATATATACAAAATTTCTAACTGTGGCCATCATTATTAATAATAAAATTAGCTACATAGTTATATGTTTACTTGCACTCGTCTTTGAAAGGAATACACTTACGTCTTCCTTTGTAAGTAATTTTTCACAGTAAAATCTCGAATGAAAAATCATAACATCTATCAATACTACAAGTAATCCTAATGTGAGCAATTCTTTATGAAAATTTCAAGTCCATAAAATAAAAGATAAAGAAGTGTGAATTGTCATTGTAATTAATACCTCAATATTTATTACACAGATTCACCGGATTACTACTTGGGACTCGTTTAGAGGGAGAATTTCCTGAATTGTTTTGTTTTTTTCTTAAATTTAAAACTATTTCATCATTCATCATTTTAGATCTATGTTATAAACTCAAACTTTAAAAGTCTATAACTTTGTATTTCATTTTTACACGGGTTGTAAACCATCTTGTACCTTCTCTGCAGCCAAAAAACCATAGATAACTGCTAGTTACTACCATTAAAACTATAGATGACAGCAGAAATTATTATTTCATTACTTATTGAATAAATCATGACTAAAATCGTTTAAAACAAACTATAAAATGCGTGACAATTACGTTCACATCCCTCACATACCACTATAATTCCATGAATAAAATTGTTGCACGGTGGAGCTTACCCACTTATACAAGTTTTCAATTAAAAAAAGAAAAAGAAAAAAATCTTTTTAAATAATTTGACAAAGATCTTCGCCAGCTAAAGACCAAATTATCCTTCCTTCAACATTCAACACATGTACGAAGCTTTTATACCATTGATAAACTTTAGTGTTGTCCCATCGACATACACACATATATGTTTACACATGAAAAAACTTGTTATATATATATATATATATATGTGTGTGTGTGTTTTATATACATGAAAATCTTGAAAAATAAAAAATAAATAAATAAGAGAATAATTTCAATCAATATTTGACAAACATATCAATCTCAACACTTCAAGACTACTCCTTAGATTGATGCATACTAACTTTCTAAGTCAGTGAGGTCATATACTAATTCTTTTTCTAAAATAATAGGCATAGCGTATATAAAAATATAATATATATATATATATATATCATGGTATTTTTTGAAAACTACGGTGTATATAATCATAAAACATATAATAATAGTTTAGTGACAAGTTTTTTAATTTGAAAGCTCTACATATTAACTTCTTTTTTATATGACCAACAAGTTTATGGGTAAAGAGAGTAAATATTTTTGTAAATAACTAATTTCGAATGTGCACAAAAAAGCAAAATTACAAAGCGTTATTTGGTACTGTTTTGTGAAAAACGTTATTCATGTAATTTTACAACTAATAGAACCCCAACCACAATCTTAACTTAGTTCGGAAGTTAAAAAAATAAGAACAAAGTGCTAAGTGCGTTGATTATATTGTGTGTACAGCCTGAAATTATTAAAATAAGAGAAGTTCAACAAATAAATTTATTTAATCCTTCTTTTACCACCTACACAACACTCATTTGGCTCGAGAAAAGCACATGCTTTTTATAACTTGTTTATTCATTACTTTTGCTTTTTTTGGTTGCCTTGTCATTCATAACTTACTAGCCCCTGCATTATTATATTAATTTAAGAAATTATTAAAAATAATAATAATTATTATTAAAATAATTAAAATATAAATAAATAAATAAATAAAATAAAAAAACTAACGAACCTGTTTCATTGAAAAAGATTTTGCTGTGACTTTACTATAAGACATAATCTTTTCCGTAAAATGCTGCAACTGGTTCTTTCGTCGTTTTCAGTTTTTTTTTTTTTTCCCCTTCTTTTTCTTTTTAAGGCTCACTTACATGGATGTCCCTAAATTTCTTACGCTTTTTAAATCAAATCCCTCAACCAAAATCTTGATACTGACCCCTTTAAATTTTTAAAAACCATTGTATTTAACTCCAATAGAAAAGATCATCCAATAATGATATCAAATCCAATTGAAAATGGAGTAGTTTAAGCTTTTTTATGATTTTCTTGACCGTGACCTTTAGTGAAGGTGATTCGATCATTTTTACTCAAATCGGATCTCATGTAAACAAAATCTCCTAGCTTTAATGATCAATTCAAGGATAATAAGATCTGCGAGCGAGATACATTATGTATGGGGTCCAACTCAAGCAAAAAAGGGCATGAATCGTTTTTAATAGTAAGTCGTGTGAATCACACGCAAGATAATTATCAAAAATTTAAACACGCTTTTAAGTGGTGTTAAACACAATTGTTTTAGAGTTTGAGAGACCAATTGCCACAATTTTAAGATTCATTTACTTTCGTAGAGTTTGGGTATTGTTCCAAGTGTTTGAAAATGTTTTTCGCACATTTGAGGAGCGAAAATGAAAACGTTTTATAAATAGCGGTTGTTTAGCAAATGTTTTGAAAATGGAAAAGAAAAAAAAAATGGTGAATGGTTTTTGTGATGAAAATGGAACATGGTTGGAAGACGTTCTCTTATTTCCATTTTCATTTCTAACGCCACGTTAACTTAGTATATGTTTTTAGAAACATACCAAACACAATTTATCTTTTTTTGTACCTAAACTAATCTATCTAAAAACATAATTAAAGACAATTTCTTAAATGATCTCGGCATCATTTTTAAGGTATTCTCATTTATATTTTTATCCCAAAAATAAAGTGGAATCGCTAGTAATCGCGGATCAGCATGTTAAAGTGAATATGTACTCAGACATTATACACACCTCACGTTATACCCTGGAAATTGGTTTCGCCCGAAGCATCGGACCAATGATCACCCATGACTTCTGTGTACCACTAGTGCCACAAAGGCTTTTGGTGGTCTTATTGGCGCATACCACGATTCTAAGAATAGAAACTTTAAGGAAACAAGTGTACGATGAGATCTTTCTTTATTTCATTCGGCTTAGTCGATCAATTTACAGAACAAATGATAAAAAAAAATGAAAACGATACCAAACACCACCAAAAAATTCAGAAAATAACCATGCAAAATAAATAAATATAGAAAATGAAGAGAGGAGAGAAACTTCCACTCTGGCATCTTTTTGTCATCGTGATGGTATATTTTGTACAGGATCAATAATTTAACTGATGAAAAACATTTTATCAACTATGCTCCAAAGTGGCTTTATATGCGTTTCAAAGTTCTTAGTTCTCCGCCCTGTACCAAAAAAAATGTGGGCCATGGTCAGAAATACAATCATGTATCTTTATGTACCTTTTTTAAGTGCTTGCAGCACTTTGGCAGACAAACTCCAAGTCGGTCACCTTCAATAGCTGAGGTAACGACATGTTTGAGAAAAAAATATCATAAATGTTTTTCATAATTATTATATCCATCATCACTTAAGTCCTGGTTTAACAAATAATCATTACTAAAATAAAAAAAACTTGTGGTTTTTGTTTTTTTCGTAAATTAGGGTTTTCATTGGTAATATTAATGGTGATTTTTCAAAAACTTGTCGATGATTGAATTGGAATCTTCCCGCCCTCCGAACTAGATGTGATGGTCTCCTGCACCCCTCATCTGGCTTTCTACGGGATAATCCCCACTCACTGCTCTTCCTAATGTCTTCTCTTAACTACATCATGGGAAATTTTCCGAAGTGAAAATGATACTTGAATTCTTCCTGCCCCAACAACAGATCAATATTCCAAGATAACCCTTTAGTGCTATAGAGTTTCTTTTCTTTATTGCCTTTTTTTTTTTTTTTTTTTTTGGGGGTGGGGTTTTGAAATTTTTTTTAATGCAAACCCTTTAGTATTGAGTTGACCATAGAGAAAAAGCCAAAAGGGGAATTTTTTTTTTTTTTTTTTTTTTTTTTTTTTTTTGGTATTTTTTTTTTTTTTTTGTTTTTTTTTTTTGTTGGTGAAAAAAGGACCTTGATTTGGAGATGTGGTTAACCAAATTACATTAGATATTGTCTAGTTAAATGGTAGGTTAGCGGTTGTTACAATGAATCAAATTGTAAACTTCAAGTCAAGTTTCAATTAATAGGAAAAAATAATAATAGCAAATGATTCGGTGAAAAAAACTTTGAAAAATAGTACGGTATCTTCAACTAATTATTACTACTATTATGTTATTATTCTCATTTAACATTTCAGTGAAAACTTGTACTATAATGTGCTTGATAAATAAAAGATGGATACTATTGCTTATTGACTGTGTGTTTCAAACATAAGGAATCGGAAAGCTTGAAGCACACTATATAATTTTGTAGTCTCATTTTTTTTTTTTTTTTGTTTTAATGATTTTTTTTCAGTAATATATATATTTATATTATTGGTCAACTCATGAATTAATTTACTAAATCTTAATCTTTTTAGTAATCTAAATTCTTTAATTTAGATAATATGACATATAACACTGATAAGTGTATCGAACTAAGACATCATATTTGTTTTAATGATTGTCAACTCATAATTATGGAGTCTCATTTTTCTGTTTTAATGATTTTTTCTCAAAATATATATATATTATTTGTCAACTCATAATTAATTTACTAAATTCTAATTTTTTTAGTATCTAAATTACTTAATTTAGATAATATGACATGACACTAATGAGGAACAACTAACAGACAAGACATCAAATCTCGATTATTCGTGACCGTATGAAGGATTGTGTTGCAGTATTGTATATTAATTCAATTTTAAGTATGACTATATGTTGTGCAAGTTAATACGATGACCATATGTTGTGCAAGTTAATACGACCATAGTAAGACCTCAGTATTTTATTTTGTGGCCATGGTCCATATGGCTTGGGTTAAAGGGCTAGGGTTGATATATCAGTCTAACAGTCAAGTTGAGGTTAGGAACGGACCAAGATACAGGCAAGACCAGAGTCAAAGTTATATCGAATCATCAGAACTTCGGCACATGTCTAACGAAGGTCAGGGATTGGACTGGGACAAGGGTTAGGATCTCGCTGGGTTGTGATCATGGCTGAACCATGTTGGGATTGGTCGGAACCGAGACCTAGATGGGACCGGGGAGGAACAAAGACCTAAATTAGACAAAATCGAGATCGGAGTCAAGTTAGATTAGGATCAGGGCAGTGTCAAATAAGTAGTACATAAAAACGATGTAATAGTCCACCAAACACTAAATTTTATTATGACAGTAAACATAATGATACAATACTAGATAATACAAACAACCGGATATGACCTAAAAGACACATATTGCAATTGCAAAGAAATGGGACCGAGCATGGAATCACAAACCAAAGAGAGAAAGATTCCCTCTAAAAATGTTTCTTAGTTCAAGAAAAAAAAAAAAAAATTCATGTGTATTTTGCAATGTGACCATCAACTCTAGTGGATAAGCCAATGAGAGAAATATAGAACACACAATTTTATAACGTGTCTCTATCATCTAGCTAAGATGCAAGTGTATCATAGTTGACATTTTGGTATGATTAAAGGATTAGACCATTTCATATATTGCAACGACAGATATTTTGTTGAGCCTATCTTGGCAATCATGGTGTCCCTCTAGTTGTTTGCTTTTTTATTATTATAATGTTGAAAAGGAATAATCTTGCTTTCGGTACATAATTAAAATAATAAAGTCGTCAAGAATGGGTTTTGACAAAATCACAAAACTAAACGTATTTGACAAACTAAAAATCATGGACTTGGCATTTATCAAATTGTCTACTAATACTTCCTGATTTTTTGGTCTACTTTTGTATATTATGTTTTTCTTTCACATCTCCGTCTATAGAAGATGTAACAAATCATCTAAAAAGCTTGACGTGGAGTTAAATGAGTTTTTTTTTTTTTTTTAGAAAATATCTGAATGACATAAATTTGAAGACCATTGCATCAATATGACATTACATCATATAACCAAAAAAAAAAAAGCAATATTAGACCATTATGACACAAAATTAAACTAAAATAAAGTAAAATTTATGTCATATTGATCAAGATGGAGAATTTATATATTTATCAATATATGAAAAAAAAATGGTTACTTGGTAATTTTCTCTTTATTTTTTCTGGACTGGGGCGTGAAGTTCAAAGCAGTTGTGGGCCATTGAGCCCAAATTGAAGAGACTGGACCACTGCACAAGAAGGTCGAACTATAAAAACTCCGTGGGCCGTAGAGAAAAATGAAGCCCAATTGAAGTGACTTACAGATGTCAAACACCCCCTACTCTCACTGTTTTATCCTTCTAAATTAGAGAAAGCATTTTTAGGGAGGGGCAAAAAATATTTGCGGAGTAAACAATTTTAGATCTACAATTCTCTTTATTCCCCATAGGCCATCTTGATAGTATTTTAATCTCCACTTATTTCAACTCGATCAAGATTAGGTAGGTTTTCTAACTGAAATGAGAAAGTTCAAACCTCAATCAAATGATCAGTATCCTATTTGATAGAGAATTAAAAACTCGATTTTAACAATGTCAGCACCTTATTTTGTGAAAACTAAAATTGAAGGGAATGCATCCTTTCTAAAAGATGATGAGCTAGATTGAGGCATACTCCCTATTGAGCATGGGACAATCGGATTTAGGTCAACACCTAAATTAGCGAGTTTCTCATCCTATCTTATCGTAACACATAATCTTTTCCCTTGCAAGAATTCTAGTCGGTCCCATTTATTGCGGTATATGAGATGAACATAAAGGTAGCCGACTTGAACAAGAGTAAAGGATGAGGACCCAGTTGATATTTTGAGTTATTTGAATCACCACGAAACGAGAGTTTCATAGAAAGATATGTGTTAATGATTTAAAAGAGAAAAAAAAATGGGCATTCAAGTTCTACGCTTCATCTATAGGCTTTTAGGCCTCCTTTTGGGGTGGGGGTGGTCAAGAAGTGTAAATTACACATCCGCGACCGTAGTTCCTTTTGTATTTCACCTTCATTGTGAAAAACTCCCACACTAAAGAGGTCGTAGTTCTTTCCGTGAGAGTGAACCTTTAAAAATCTTATGTAATTTCCTGCATTTAAATTTTTTTTCCCCCTATATGAGAGATCACCCATGGTAAGGTTACAAACGAATTCTTCATGTTGACGAATTTTCATAGTCACACAATTTATGATAAAATAAATAGAATTATTACAATCTTATAAAAAGACACACAAACTAAGGTATGTCTTATAAGATATGGGAGAAACTAGGAAGGATGACGTGGTTTATCACCTAACCGAGAAAAATAAAAAGGAAAAAGATGTCATTTCTCTTATGGTATTTGGAGTAAAAAATAAGAGTTCCAACCAGTCAAATTCAATTGGGTGGATCCCTCTTCCTGCTTAGTGAATCTTTGAAGGGTGTAATTGATCCAATCTCTCAATCAATGGTCAAATGTATTGACGTCTACATTGAAAGGGTAGATTTCTCAAGAAAAAATATCCAAAAACGTCATGTTTAGTTACAACATAAATTTACCAATTTCATTACTTATCATGACTTCCGTTGCCTCCCTCATATTTCTTTCTATCATCCTAGTGACGGAGCCAATATCTATTGCAATAAAGCGTTTATTAGAAGTTATACTGCTTATGCCTTGCAAAAAACTACCAATACACATATACAAGAATAAAGATTAAAAAGAATAAAGTTTAATAGGGCATTGTAAAGACAAGGTAAGAAATTCAAAAGTTTTTTTTAAAGGAAAAAAAAAACAAAAAAAAAAAACAAAAAAACAAAACAAAATAAGAGTTGAGAAAGTGGGCGGTGGCAGTTATAACCACATCGATCCTCCTCCACCTCGCCGGCAGCGCCCTAACTGCCGCTGCCTCCACAGCTCCTCCTCCTCCTCCTCCCTCGTCCTCGCTTGCGACCTCTGGAGGCATTAGCAGTTCTGGAACATTTGTACGGTGGGATTTGAGATAGGGCTTCTTCTAGAAGATTTGGTGGCTTCTTTCTTCGTTAGCAGATTTTCTAGAAGAAGCTAAGGTGCATGATGCGCTTTGACGAATGATCCAAACAACGTTCATAGCAAAATAATTGAAATAATTGCACATAAGTCATTCAAACTAATAACAATACGCATAATAGTTTTCTTTTTGGAAAACAAAAATGCCTCAAAAAAAAAAATTTTGGAGAGAATTCCGTACAATTTTTTAAGTTATCAGGAAAATTCAAGAGAGACACAAAAATTTAATCATGAAAAAAAGAAAAAAACCTTAATCACAATTAGACATGATCATGATTAAGGATATTAGAGTTTTGGTCAAAATTTAAAATAAAAATTTCAAAATGTTGAGTTTTTAGTGAAGAGAAAATGAAAGAAAAAAATTACGAGTTAAAATACAAACTATAAAAAAACCAAAAATATAAATATAATATATCAAATTAAAAATAAATAAAAAAACATAGAAAGGGGTTAGAAGAAAAAAAAAAGTTGACAAGTGACAACCAAATAAAAAAAGTAAAGTAAAGTAAAATTAAATTAAATGGAAAATACATACCAAAATGGATTTTCAATAAACAATAGTTTTTAAAGAGAATAAAAAAAAAGTATTAAAACGGTGTATGAAAGACGATGATGAAATAAAATAACTAAATAAAATTTACCTTCTTCCTCTTCAACAAGGTTGAAAAAAAGCTTTTATTTCACTACATTTTTTTTTTTAATCTTTAGTTTTTTGTTTGCACATCATTTTAAAATTTCGAAAATTCATTTTAAATTTGAGAATCTGAAATTAATTGGTGTTTAAAAAAAAAAAGATAAATGAGGATAATACTTACAATCATAGTTAAGCGGTAATTTCTTATTTGACTACAATTATAAAGTATAGAATGTGAATTCTCTATCCTCAACGTTAAAAAAATAATACAATAAAAAGTGACAATGGAATTATGAATTAATTTTCAATTAAAAATTTTCAACACCTCTTACTTGAAATTATTAAAAATAAAAATAGTAAAAAAATGAAAACGTTCACACTATATAAAAAAGTTACAATTATATAATGGTAATTCTGTAAGATGCATTAAAATTTTGATCTTGTTTCAACCACAAACCCAAATACTTGGGAGAAGAAGTATAACGTGAGCAACTGCCAAATGCAGTGCAGGAAGGACAACATAAAAATAAAAAATAAAAAAAAATAAAGGAGAAAAGCATCAAAAACGGTGCGGATTTGACGACCAAAATGAACATTAGAATTATATCCACTCTTTTATATATTTACTAGTTAGAGTACGTGCGGTGCATGTATTGAGTTGTATTATATTATATTGAATTTTTTATAATGTTAAACATAAAAATCAATATACAATATGAATAAATAAAGAAAATTTTTCTTAAAAATGCATTAATAATATTATATTTATTACCTAAACCATTCTAATCCATATATAATTCATTTAGTGTTTATAAAATTTGTTGCTTTCATTTGTTATTCATAATAAAGTTTTGTAAAAAGAAAACAATTAGTAAATAGCAATAGTACACATCATTGGTAATTAGATTACTTAAGTATAACTTATTGAACTAAAATCCACTTATGTCAATACAAAGGGAAAAAGTGTATTATAAGTATGAAATCCAATAACTCTTCATGACAAAGCAATTGAACTAATTATATATGCTGAAATCATTCAAAATAATAATAATATAGAAAATAATCTTCTATTTGAAATTGAAGAAAAGATTCAAAAGAGGGAAAACCTTATGCTCTCTTTAGTTTATCAGAAAAACTAAAAATGACACATAAACTTAATCATGAAAAGAAGGGGAAAAAGCCTCGTCACAATTAAACTTGCGTAATTAAGAATATTAGTTTCTAGTGAGAAAGTTAAGATTAGTGATCTTAAAAAAAATAATAATAATTTGAGCTTTTAATACAAAGAAAATGAAGGGGGAAAAGAAGAAGTTATATACAAAGTATAGGGGGGGGGGGGACTAAAAATAAAAGAAAAAATTAGAAAATGAACAATAGAAAAGGGTAACAAGAAAGAGAATGAAAAGAATGAAGCATAAATTGAATAGCAAACGATTTGCCGTAAAAAAAAAAAGATTTTAGAGAAATAAAAAAACATCAATGGTGTGTGAAGAACGTGTGGAATGAAAAAAAAATTAAAATTTACTTCTCTTCTTGACCAAAAGAGGGAAAAAAAAAATAACTTCTCATTCACCACATTTTCTTCATTTTTAGCTCTTTTCATGTTATATATATATATATATATATATTTATATAGAACATTTTTATATAGAACATTTTGAACTTGATCAATCTAAGGTATGTTTTAGTATTCGAGTTGAGTTTGAAATGAAATAATATATAAGTGAAATTTGATTGTTTTTAAAAATTAATTATAATTATTATTGAATTTTTATAAAATGATAAAAAATCACTATAAAATATAGTTTTAATTCAAAATAAAATAAAAAACCAAATATACATCAAAATAACTTTGATATTTTAGGAAGTAAAAAAACACTTTAAAAAATAAATTTCTCAGTACAATGGCAATTTTGTAAGTGTATTAAATGCTGTCTCCTTGGGCTTGGGCTCTAATGTCCAAATTCTTGAAAAGTTGCACTTGCAACACGTGGGAGGAGGTCAAACTGTGGCTGTGAAGGTACAGGAAGGAAAAGACAGCAGAGAAAGGAAGGAAAACAAAAGCAAAAAATGAAGAAGGCATCAAAACGCACCGTTTTTGACCACCAAAAACAACAGTGACAGGGATCCACTCTTTTAATATAGTTAAGATTAAGACTATTATTTATTTGACTTGGTCATTTTGTTCTTAGTTTATGGTTATAGAAGATGACAGACGAATAGAAAAGAAAAACCTTTTTCTCGTGTTTTTTTTGTGTTTTTTTTTTCCCCCTCTCCGAACTCGTAAAATTAAAATTTTAAATTGGGATGGTAACGAGACAGGATGGATTCTGTCGTTGTCCTGCCTTCAAACATTTTTTTTCATCCTCGTCTGACCTCCATCCTCGCTTGAGAAGAGACAGGAACAAGATTGAGGAATTATTAAAAGTATCTTCCCTATTCCCGTTGCCATCTCCACCAGAATAACTGTCATCCACAAAAATTTCGATATTAGAATCGAAACATATATGTTGAAAGTCATCCTATATTTAATTTGATTTTAATGATCTCACCAAAAAAAAAAAACAAATTTTTAACAAAAATATAATTATAGAACAATATTAGGAACTATGATTAAAATTAAAAGTAGTTAGTATGTATAATTTTTTCTTAGGTATGTATATCAGAACATGGATGGAGCGGACAATATTTGCCCGTCCCCTCCCCAACCGTGATTTGGAGACAAGAACTTATCGTAATCCTTGTTCAAAACCGTTAATAATCCTTCATTCATGCCTATTAGTGGGACCCACCCACATAGCCCCGTCCCATAGGAAAAATGTCATCCCTAAGAGGTCGTTTGATTAGTCCGCTTGAGTTGGAGTTTAGAGTTTTTTTTTATTTTTTTATATTAAAGTTAAGTTAAGTTTTGGAATTATGCGTTTGATTGAAAATGAACTATTTGAAGTTAAATAGTGTAAAAAACTTGAAATGTATTTAGGAAAAAAATTTCAGTATGGATCCTATTTTATTTCGCTCGAAATTATATATAATTTAAAGAAAAATTATTTAATTTCTATTTGAAATAATAAAGATATGGACTTTAGATTTTGAGTTTTTAAGTTAGAGTAAGATATGTGAATAGTAACAACTGATTTATTTAAAAAACAAAAAACAATAAACAATAAAAATTATTTGGTTGGACCGAATGTGCCAAAACAGTGCTAAGATAATATTTACTATAAGTCATTGAGGCTAGTCTTGCTATTGGTAAAAAACCAAATCGTTGTACGTACAAACACAACAAATGTTGTGGCATTTGTTTACTGAGAGTGTTTTTTGGTATTTTTATTTGTAGATTTCTCCATGATGCTCATATCAAGCACCTTGGACTTCTTATACATCTGTCTCAGAGTACAAGATTAACAAAGCTGTCTCACAATTGATGTAATTAAAGGGTATGAACTATATATAATTCCTGGTTATGCAGTTTTTCTTCAACAGTTTATTATTTTGTTACTAGAAATTACCAAGAACATATATAATTATGAGATTTATTTTTAAAGATGTTATTAGTAGGTGGGGATTAAACTTTGCGGAGCAGAGGTGACATTTTCAGATTGATGTTAACCAATGCACGAGGTAAAGCTGACAAAAAACGTTTGAGCCAAGTCTTCTTTACTGAGCACTGTGCGTGTCTCCATCCATTCTTTTTTTTTTTTTTTTGGGGTAATATTAATAAGTTTTTGTCACTATTCATGTCGTCCGTGATGACTTAGCTCCATGTACTATATACATTTTTTGGCCTCATGTTCTTCTCTTTCATCCATCAAATCTCCCCTAAATTGCAACTTTTGTATCATTCTCTGTCTGTGTTTGCTTTCTGCTCCTCATGAGGGCACTGTTCACATGTAAACAGCATGTAGGCCCTTCTAATTGATATTAAAGATTGCCAAAAAAATAAAAATAAAAAAATAAATCTTTTGGAGAATTGTACTTATATCGTAGAATGAAAATATCCTACCAATTGGGTTCATCTGTTTTTTGTCCGTTACATCATTATTATGTTAATTTTGTATAATTTTCTTTTATCATTTGATTTGATTTTCATCAATTTCATTTTAAAAATATAAACCACGAGCCGAGATATCCTATTGAAAAAAAGCTCTTGTATGTTGATATTGATATGTGGATGAGCACGAGAGAGGGTACGTGTACAATTCAACTCTAGCATGGATTGCGGAATTGCTCTTTGAATAGCCTCTCAAAGAGAAGAAAAATAAAACGAGAAGAAACCTCTTTGGATAATCCAACTTAATACGCTTGCACTCAATTCGCATGGTAAATAAAATCACCTTTTGTGTGTGTGTGTATGTGTGTTTTTAACTATAATATGATCTTATTTGACTTAACGCAAAAACATGTAATATAGTAGGAAAAAAAAATTTACTGGAAATATAATTAAAAATATAAGAGAATATGTTTATTTATTAGAAAGAAAGAACTTAAGACATTTGGTGTTGTTTCGAGTAACATCTCCGTATGGTATTTTGTCATCTGTATTTTAAATTTTCAATTTTATATCAAATTTTCTCTCTTATCCATTTTCAAAAAACTCAAATTATAAAAGTCCATAACTTTCTCATTTCAAATCGAAATGAGATAATTTTATGTCAAAATGCTCATAATGACAGATGATTAAGACAATATCTATTTTGTATATTTTTTCTGAATACATTTCAAATTTTTGCATTATTTTCTATATCACATAATTTTTTTAAAAGTTTTCTCCCTAAACAAATATTTCTAATTTAATTTTCAAACATCATATCTAGATATTATCTCAAACGGGCCCTTATTTTGGTTTTCAGTAGATGGCATGTGGCACCACAAAACTTGATACACAATTTGTGTATAAAACTTCAGAATTTCAAATCTGAAGCGTGGGTCGTATTTATTTGTGCCTCTACTTGCAATAGGATGAAAGCTATATAAAATAGCTATCTTTTTTTTTCAAAGATTTTTTGGAAGGACTTGAAAAATACATTATTTTTTCGATATCTTTTAGTAGGATTTCAAAAATGGATATAAAAGTGACATTATTTTTCAGGGGTGGGTCTGTGGTAGAGACCCTACTGATAGAGCCTCTTTTTAGGCCGTTGATATTTAATCGAACGGTTGAAATATTGTTGGTGTACCATACTTATCATACACCTTACCTTATATTACTCTTTCCATCTAAAGTCTTCTCCGTCGCCGGTGACCTTTCCGCTGCAGGCGACCTACGCCGGCAATCCAACCCCGACGCTGGCGACCCACCCCGGCCCCCCCCACCACAGGCCCCAGCCTCGGTCCCCCCACCCTAGGTCCCCCTCCCCCCACATCCCGACGCCTCTCGGCGTCCCCCCCGACGGGGACCCCCCTACCCCCCCTTCTCTCTCTTCCCCCTTCTCTTCCCCTTTCTCGCTCTTCTCCTCTCTCTCTCTCTTCTCGGCCCACGGCCCCCCTACCCCACCCCCACCCCCGACGGGACCCCCCATCCCCCTCTCTCTCTCTCTCTCTCTTCTCGAGTCGGGGGTTGGGGGGGGGGGGGGGGGGGCAGGCCTGGAGAGAGAGAGAGGAAAAAAGAGAGAGAGGGGGGTGGGGGGGTCCCCATCGGGGGGGACGCCGTGAGGCGCCGGGGGAGGGGGACCTGGGGTGGGGGGGGCGGCGGGAGGGCTGGGACCGGGGTGCCGGCGGTGGAGGGCTGAGGGGGGTTGCCGGAGGCCGAGGAGTGGGGGGCCGCGGCTGGGTGGGGGGCGGCCGGGGCTGGGGCTGGGGCCGATGGTGGGGGGGCCGGGGGTGGGTCGCCGGCGTCGGGGTTGGGTTGCCGGCGTCGGTCGCCGGCGACGGAGAAAACTTTGGATGGGAAGGGTAATATGAGGTAAGGTGTATGAGAAGTATGATACACCAACAATATTTCAACCGTTCGATTAAATATCAACGGCCTAAAAAGAGACTCTACCGGTAGAGAGGGTCTCTACCACAGACCCACTCATTTTTTCAGTTATCAAAGCTGTATCAAAAATAATTTATTTTATTTTCATTGATTTTTATCAGACTTGATGATAATGTAAGTTGTCACTATGAAGTCGTACTAAAAAACAGTTGTTATCATATGATTTTTATTATCTATTGATATTGTTATTGTTATTATTATTATTTATTGATATTGTTATCTTATGTATATGTAATAGTTTCACTGCTTTGACGACTACCCATTTATTGCAGGTAATAATAGTTGTGATCTTGGTTTAAATATTGGGATCTTGTTTTGTGCTGTTGGAGTTTGATCGAAATATATATATATATATATATATATGTATATAAACCACACCCATAGGTAATGTGTGTGTGGGGAAATTACCAAATCATCACTTTAAATTCTAGTGGGTGTGAGTAATAACAGTTTGCAGATACTTGTCATTTTCCAGGATCTTCTGCAGATCAGTTGGGTCGCTGTTAATCTGCTTCTTAAATAGTACCCCTTTGACATACAAAAAAGTAACCTATAACTTGTAGCTATAAATTTATTCATTACACTATAAATATATATTTTTTAATACAAAGCTTTTTTTTTTTTTGGGTCCCTGAATTACTGGTTTTGCCATGCCCCTAGGACCCTTTTGACTTCAGCTATATCACCTAAAAAATAGTACTCCATTAATCTTCCGTCTCTCATAATCTCCATTTCAGCTTCAAACGTACAACAAAGAATAAAAAGAGAATCGGAATTCTCTACAAGAGCACGAAGACTCTTTTAAAATGGTTAATTCAGAGACTTATATTATCGAGAGGAATAATTTTTATAATCTATTTCCTTTTAGCAAACTATTCTTATAATTTGTTTTCCTACTTTAACTGAATAGGTTAGGATCTTTTTAATGATGCATTTGGTGCATAGTCTTAAACTCAGCTTATTCAACTTGAATTGTGAATCTAAAATGGTGAATGTATGTTTAGGAGATAATAAAATACGAATATTAACTGAATTTTAAAATAGTAAAAAACTGGATTTGAATTTGTTTTGAGCTGAATTTTTTGGATTCAAAACAATTTGTCAAACGCATTAGTTAGTGTGACTTAGAGTTTTAATATTATTATTATTTTTTTTATTATTATTTTTATTTTTCACACTAAAGAGAAGATGTTCAATTAGTGTATCTACATTTAAAGTTCATATTAAAGTGATGCCTCATATTAGGCTATGCTAAATACCCAAAAAAAATATATATATATTAGGCTATACTAAGTGATATACAGAACACTTTACTTTTTATTTATTTATTTATTTATTATCATTTAGCGATCTACATGTACAATTTTTTCTTACACCAAAAATTAAAAGATTCTATACACTTATTATGTGATTTGATACGATATGACATAAAAAATTATTCATCATGAATAAATATTTCGCAGTACAAAAGCTCCATATATTAATGAACAAAGTTTGTAGCTTATAAATGTTAAAGGACTTGCTGTCTACTTTTTTCCATTCCTTTATTATTATTATTATTATTTTTAATATTAGGCGATATTTCTGGATAAACATACGCTAGCTACAGGGGTCTCTGGGAGATAAGAAATTATTTATTTGTTCTGGTTGTCTATAAGGAATTGGTGCCGGCAAATTTGACCAATCTATATTTAATATTATTAATTTCTTCACCTTTTGTTCTCTCTTCTATCTGCTTCTGAGTTTTCACGAAATACATAAAATCCGCAGTTTCTCCGCAGTACTGATATGAAAACTTGAGCCCCAATCAGATTCAGATCTTGGACCACCTATAAACATTGTCTTATGTGGCCCATAATTAAATTTGGTGAGTTAGATTACGCAAAAAAAATAAAAATAAAAATAAAACAAAAGCAACTTGGATGCAATTTATTGCTTGCCAATGGATAAAATATATTTTTTATATGTAGAACTTTGTACTTGAAATTTAAAAGTCATTTTATTTAAAAAAATGAGATGATGTTTTAGTATGTCAAAATTTTCTTTTTGAAAATGAAAAAAATTCTGAAATAATTTTTGATTGAGTAGTCTTGTATTTGAAAAATGAAAAAAAAAAAAAAAAAAAGGTCTTTTTGAAGTTGAAAGAAGAGTAGCCAGATAGTTTTTTAACAAAATTTTAGCTCATTTAAAAAATAAGTATTCCAAACAAACAGACCATTTAGATTTTATTTTGAAATGTTATATATACACGTGCGTGACATATGATGAGAAATCCTCAATAATTCTCAAAGCGATCTTATAACATTTTTAAATGAAAAATGTTACAAGTTAGATGAAGCTCACAAGTGGAATCTCATGAAACTGATACTTATAAAGAGTTCTACCAAAAAAAAAAAAAAAAACTGATATTTATAAAGAGCATTAATCTAGCTAGCTTTCTAAGAATTGGCTTTATTTATCTTTGTATGCAGCGCAAGTATTTAATTATACTCTTGTATATCTAGAGACACGTGCGGGTGTTCAACTAGTCTATATATATATATATATATATATTTTTTTTTTTTTTTTTCTGAGAGAAATGATGATTAAAAGAGGAAGGAAAATGTGGGTGTGTGGTGCAGTGAATAGTGGTCCGTGACCATTTTCATGCTGTAGGCACTAACGTAAGTATAGGTCACGTGACGGACCACCATGTATAAAAGTGACACTACAACACTTAATATATCCTCTCATGCATTGAAAAGTCAGAACTGCCCTTTCTGGACTATCACCAGTATTTTCCCTTTGATTATTTTTTACAACGACAAATTAAAAGGGTGTTTAGTGTTTGAGTTTGAGTTAAAATTTTTAAGTTTTAATAATAAATTTTGTTGACTTTTTAAAAAAAATAAAAAAAATTCAGAAAAAGATAAAAATTAAGATAAAAAAATACAGTTTAATTCAAAATAAGATTGAATATATCCTAACTTATAAAGCAGCAACTTTTTTTAAAAGGGGCAACTTTGACCTTTTAATTAGTATCTTAGGAACAACAGAAATTCAATTTTACATCTCCAGTGATCGGCAGAGAACCTGTTTTGTGTATAGTCGCAAATCCAAGCAAAGGAATCGGATTTTTGTTTGACCACGCGTGATATGGATAAATATATATATATATATATATATATAGAGAGAGAGAGAGAGAGAGAGATGGAAAACACAGAAATCGAAATGAAGAAGAAACCCTCCAAACAAGATGATCATAATTCTTGCCTAAACAAGGCAAAAGGAGATGAATTTGGTCAAATTGGCATAATAAAGGAAAGAAAAGATCTTTAAAAGGGTGTATGTGCCCTGTTGGAGAAAAGATATGTCTCAGATTTTGGGATATGGCTAATATTTCTATGATATATATGGCATTTTTCAAAACGAATACATATATTCATATATATATATATATATATGTATGTGTGTGTGCGCGTCGCTGTGATATACGTACGGATATATCAGAACTGTTGTTGGGCTAAGCCTGCTGATGCCAAATTTGTACGGGTCTTTTTTTGCCTTTGCCATTGCCCTATTCCCTCTTTGTCTGCTATTTTGGAATCTCACCGCCAGCCTATATATATATATCTATAGATATTTATATACATAATTACGTATAGGCTTAATTCTTTTTTTAGCACGAATAAAAAACGATTTTTAATTAAAAATAGTATTTTTTATTCACCATTTTCTTTTATTTCATTATCGTGTCAGTAATAATTATCTCAAATAGTTATAAACTAAACTATATATCACAAGATAATTATCTCAAATATTTTTGTATTAGTGTTACTAAAATAAATTAACTCGTTTCTCTCTTTAATTCATCATTATCTTTATTGTACGTTATTCTCTTCAAATTCCAATGATAGCCTACACTACTGCATGGCCCTTGTCTCTGTATACTCTTCTTTAATTGACAACGTTAATGCTCTCCCCGTATGCTTGGCTTTGCGTCACATGCATGCATATATACTTATATGTATATATGCATATACATGTGTATATATATATATATATATATATATACATATAGAGTTACAACGTTTTTCATGTGTAAGTAATTCAAACATGATTGGTGCAAACAAACACAAACATATATACATACATAATAAACAATATAACGTAACGACAGGGGGGGCTTGGCATGCAGTTGGAGCCGGGGCTCAATGGATATGGTTTTAGGAGAGAGGAGTCTATTAGTACCCATGCATTTGCTCTTTCCACACCCTTTTTTAATACATTTTATTATCACTAAATTATCTAGAAATAAAATTATCTTAACAAAAGTCTTTTAAAGATACTAATATTTGATCAGGGAAAAAAATTATAACTTATAAATAATATAGTCTAGCTTAAAGCTAATTAGTTATTTTATTTTAAACATCATGCTTTTTTTTTTTTTTTTTGAAGGTCGTGATATATGAAACATAGGAAAGTTGGGGCTTGGTTGGGAATATTCAGAATTGGTTTTGTTTTACGTATTTTCTAACATAAATGATGATTTTTTAGAATGGTGTTGAAATATTTTCTAATTTGTATATTTGATTGTGTTTCTAGAGAAATTAGTTTAAATATAAGAAAATGTTGAGACTATGTTTAGGTATGTTTTTGAAAATACTTATTAAATGTATAAGCCCCTAAAATGAAAATAGACTTGAGAAAATTACTTTATTTAATCTTATCATTTCTTAACAAAATATGAAGCCAATTTTTTTGTTTCTGTTTTCTTATTTGGTGCAAACACACGCTATTTTAAATCATTTTCAAAATAACTTTATTGTAAAACGTAATGTTTTCAAATCAATATATCAAGCACCACCTTAACTTGTATTTTATTTATAGAATTAGAATATTTTTGCTAATAGCATAAAGAAAAGAAAAGAAAAGATGGAAAATGAATATATAATGTAAAATAGCAAATACTTTTTTTTAATTAAAAAACGCATGATTTCAGAAAAAAAAAATTTTTGAATCACAGAAAAGAATAAAATATATCTCATATATAAGCTATATACATCTTTAACATATATTAAAAGCACAAATTTTGACTTTTCTTCACCATACATTAAAAGCATGAATATTGGCTTTTCATCCCTATTCCAATACTCGTCACGTGATTTTTTTTTAAGCGTTTAAAACATTTTCCTACAACTCTCTTAACTAATAATTTAGATAATAGATATTTTTATGCAGGTTCCTACTAGTATTTAAACATACCTAATATGACTCTATTAATTTAAAATTTACAAAGTAAAACTATGAACGTACAAATATATGACGTGGGTTATTATGACTCTATTAATATTATGAACGTACAAAGCTTATGATATGGAAAAAAACAAAATTGATTTGGAAAAAAAAAAAAAAAAAGGAAGGGTTACTGTTGGTTGGTGGATGGAAGAATGATAAAGTGGCTTAAAAATAGAGTGCAAAAAATAGACTGGTTTTTTTTTTTTTTTTTTGGTTATTTTCTCGGTGGGGTGTTTTTTAACAATTAAAATTCTTATTGTTACTCCATTTATTAAGGGTGCTTTTAGTTTACCATCTACAACTCAAAAATTTTATATCATTTTTTATCTTTTTTTTGAAAAATCAATCAACTTTAACATAAAAATTTTATATTCAACCAGCGAACCAACGGAGGCTAATTCTTGAATATATAAATTATGACTTTATGTTATGGGGGATAAATATTGGTCCTAAATTGGGACCAATAGCAACAATAATCGCCCCATTATATACGCCCACAGTTTGTACATAGTAACGTAACTTGCGCCAGTTCATGATTGATTACTTATGATAAGCTATTTTGCGAACAATCTGGATCCATTTGTCTCTGAATTTAATCTTATTTCCAACGCAACAGTACTAACTCCTCATTTTAAGAACGGAAATTTGGATTATTTTAAAAAATTAAAAAATTACGCAACTGTGAAACAAATATATTGGAATACAAAAATAAAATGTATTTTCCCTTTTTATATAAAAAAAAACATATATTTCGCTTATTAATGATGCAAAAATGTGAAAAAAAAAAAAAAAAAGAGAGAGGGAAATGGAGTAAGAAAAGGCAATCAGAATACCTTCTACCATCATTCGAAGAAGGAAAAAAAAAGAAGAAGAAGAAGATTACCCTTATACCAAAATCTGCGTAGTTTATTTATCAAAAAATAAAAAAATAAAAATAAATCTGCGTAGTTTTGTCTCGTAATTATATTATAAGCATTTCTGAAGTACATAAAGTTATGTCACCCTAAAAAAAAAAAAAAAAAAAAATCAAATGAAAAGTTGCAAACAAAGAGCCCTAATGAGCCTAGCATATTATATTATTAGCATTGTCTCATATGCATTTACCAAAACTGACCTCCCCATGTTTGAAACAATATATATATATATATATGATTATTTATTTTTGGTGAATAAAAAAAGGAATCCATATTTTACTACCACAGATTGATTATTATGTTAATAACCACAAAATTGAAGGGGAAACACCTGAAACAAAAAGTGTCCCCCCGCTCTTTTTTTTTTTTTTTTTTTTTTTTTCCTTCCTTATATTTTTCTTGTTATATTTTTGTTTTTTTGGATATACATAGATGGAAGTTTGGTACTATTCGTTGTCTTGCGAGAGTCATGTCCTCCACTAAGGATTCAAAATTTGGCCAAATTATACAAACAACCTTTACTTTTTCTCTTTTTTTTTTTTTTTTTTCCGTCCGGAAAAGTAATCATATGGTACTCGCACAAATGTAGACGGTGCAATATGGCCTTTTCTCTGAAATTTTTTTATTTTGCAGTTTTTCACCCAACAGAAAAGAAAAAAGACAAGGAAAAAAAGAAAAAGAATGCTGAGATGGGTAAAACTGTAAATTTGTTTTTTTTTTTTTTAATATTATAATACAAAGGGGCCAATCTAATCCCCCACTGGAACTTTTTTTAAAATTTTTTTTTACAGTTTTCCACCGAGAACTGAGAAAAGTCACTGTATATGTCTTTGTCATTTAGCACTTAGCACGGTTATAGAGAGAAGGAAAGAGAGCCAACAAGTCGACCATTCATAGAGAAGCCATTTGGTTAGGGTTTTAGGGTTCTGGGGAAATGAGCTTTGCTCCCTTCTTTAATCTTTCCGAGGAGAGGACAATCACCCCACCCCCCACCCCCCTTGTTACATTATTTATTTATTATTCACTTCATGATAATTGCAAACAATTTTTACTCTTTAGTTTATTTCTTCTATTTTTATCGATTGTAATTTGTAAATTTAAGACAAAAAATCAAAAAAAAAAAAAAATTCATTCTCGTTCATTTATTTTCCAAAATTTTATCATTGTTCTCTTAGGACCCGTTTGGTGTATGAGTTTGAGTTAAGATTTGTAAGTTTAAATAGTGATTTTAGTTGACTTTTTCAAAAAAGATAAAAACTTTTGAGAAAAAAGATAAAAATTAAGTTGATGATGATAAGTTTAAACTCATCACCCAACATCTCTTATTTCCATATATATTATATAAATTAATACAAAGAAAACTAAGTCAAATTATAATTTTAAAAATCTGACGATCATAAATTATCACTTTTTTAAAGTAAATATAATTTATTCATTTCAAAAATTTAATAACAAAAAATAACAATTCACATATTATATATTTTAATACTTAAAATTAAAATTAAAATTTAATTATAAATATAAATTATCGATAATTTAACAAGTAACTTTATTTTATTATAAGACGTGGATTGCTTTCACAACGAATAAAAATAGGATTAAATATTATAGTGATATAAATGTTTTTCTCTATATTTTTGAAAACTGCGGTTGGATTAAAAGGAAAATGAGAAGTAAATTATGTGTACTAACCACCACGCCACCTCTATAAATGAGGACAGCTTCTCACTCTCTCTCTCCTCCACTCCCTCTCTCTCTCTCTGCAATTTCATTGGTGACAGTAAGACACTAGTATCACCTGCCAGCGCCGTTCTCTCTCTCTCTCTCTAAAAATACACACAAAGTCCAAGCTTTTCTCTCCCTATTTTAATGGCTGCTCCACCAATACCTCCTTGAACCCTGGCCCATAATTCAAACTCACTCTCTCTCTCTCTCTTCAAAATTGTAGCAGCATATATATACATATACATATACAAGAAATGAACAACATGGTGGGTTTTTATTATACAGAAGAACAAAGTAAATTGAAGTTTAATGTTTCATTTTCTCTGTAATTAATGGAATTTTTTTTTTTGTTATATATATGTATAGTTGTATCATCTTCGTATGTGCTTCCTCGGTGGCTGGAAGTTTTGCTGAGAGAGAAGTTCTACAACGCGTGCATAATTCATGAAGAGGCGAAGAAGAACGAGAAGAACATCTACTGCTTGGACTGTTGCATCAGCCTCTGCCCTCACCTGCTTGCCTCCCCATCGCTCCCACCGCCTCTTGCAGGTTCTCTATTTCCTCTCTCTCTCTCTCTCTCTCTCTCTCTCTCTCTCTCTCTCTCTAATTCAATTTACCACCCCCAAAAAAGAAAACAAAAATTTCCCCAAAAAATAAAATTCAATTTTCTTGTTCATATGGTTCTCTCTCGATTCTTCATGATCTTAACCTTCTCTTTTTTTTTTTTTTCCTTATAATTTTTTTTGTTCATGTTCATTATGTCAGATAAGGAGGTATGTGTACCATGATGTTATAAGGTTGGATGATGCTACCAAGTTAATTGACTGTGCCTTTGTCCAAGTAAGTGTTTTAACATTCAATTTTTGTGGACACCCACTTTTTAATTATTTCTGATTCTGATTTCTCACTTCTTGAAATCTCTTTTTTTTTTTTTTTCTTTTTTTTTGTTTGGTTTACATAATTACTTACATACATACGTGCTGAGAAATGGAAGAGTATTTATTTGACAAATTGACCCCAAAAAAAAAAAACAAAGATGAATTTTGAGTTCATAATTTGAAATCTCCCAATTTTTATAAATATACATGTGCAGTCATACACAACAAATAGTGCAAAAGTGGTGTTCTTAAACCAAAGGCCTCAAACAAGGACCTTCAGAGGCTCCGGCAATATTTGCAGCACTTGTGACAGAAGCCTTCAAGACCCTTATCTCTTTTGCTCTCTCTCTTGCAAGGTCTCTCTTAAATTTTTTTCACTTCTTTTTCTTTAATTTTTTTTTTTCATCTGGGTATTTTCCAAAATTCCAAATTTTCAATTAAAAAAATTCCTTTTTTTTTTTTTGGGTAAAAACAGATTGATTATGTCCTAAGAACAGAAGGTGGGCTGTCCAAGTACCTATTGGAGTGCAAGTTCTTGTCCCTGCCTGAACCGGGTTTGGACGACGGTCTGATGACGCCGGATTCCATCCTCGAACCGACCGGTTCAGCCCGGACCTCATCCGGCTCGGGAGGGAACGGAAGCGTGGGGTGTAAGACTATGGCCTGCACTGCGACGACGTCGGAAGTCGTGAGGAAAAAGCGGAGCAGCGTCTCGCTTACCGGTCGGCTTGCCGGCCGGTTTGCTCGCCGGTTTCGGAAATCTCGGCGGCTCTGATGAACCGGAGAAAAGGGAATCCTCAAAGGGCTCCCTCTTTATTGAATTTGTGTGTACGGACGGGTGATGAGGGGGGGAGAGAGAGAGGTAAGGGAGGTTTTTGAAATGAAAATACACTTTTTAATTCGTTAGGAGTAGTATCTCGTTAGTAGAAGTATCAAGGTAAATTAGGGGGGTCAAAAGTAAAAGAAAAAAAAAAATCTCCCAATTTTTGTTTGAGGAGTTTCTTCTCAATTCTCATCTCACTCTCTCTAGGGATATTCTGGTAGTGGGTACGTTTTGTGCCAATTTGAAAACAAAAATATTGTTTAGTGGTCGTTTGGTGATCTTTTACAGAAAGTTACATCGAGTAATAGTAACAAACAGTTGGTAATGAGTAATGACAATGTTTTTTTTTTTTTTTTTTTTTTTTTTTTTTTTTTTTTTTTTTTAACTCTATATATATATTTTTTTGTTATTTTCCCTTGGTTTTTACCATCTTTTCTTGGGGTTAACATTAAAACATTATTTTGCTTCTCGGCCATTTTGTGCTTTGCTTGTATAAGATGAATTTTGCTTATTCTAGTCAAGTGGATGGCAGCTAATCAAGTGTTGTATTTGGAATTCCAAGGATGAAAGATCTGGAAATTTTGGTAAAAAGAGTGGTGCGGGATATGGTAGTTCCAATTTTAAATTTTTAATATTAATTGAAGGTACGGTGAGTTTTCATTTATTATTATTATTATTATGAATGAGGTGATTATTTAAATTAAAATAATGATAATTAACATGTTGTATAGATTGATATTCAGATATTAGAATTGATATCCATATTTTTTTTTTTTGTTAAATGATTGTAAAATGGATAAGTTGTGAAATATGAAAAAAGGTTTTTTTTTTAACATAATAAATGTTAGAGCTGACAGTAGAATTTTTTAAAATACATATATAAAATAGTTTGATAAAAATCTGATAATTAAAAAATAAAATCTCGTTTATAATGATTTTGGTTGATTTTTCAGAAAAGATAAAAAATTTTTAAGGAAAAAGATAAAAATTAATTGATGGTGATGAGTTTAAACTCATCATCAACCACCCTTGTAATATACATTTTAAAGTCCTACAGTGTAAACCCGGATATATATAGCTTTTTTTCGGGTGAAACATGGTTATATATTGCATTACACTTGTCTAAATCCTATCATTAAAAAAAAAAAAAAAAACATATATATATGTCTATATAGTTACTCGATGTGAAAATCGATAAAAACGCTATTGTTTTGAATTCTTTGCCTCACCAATAGAACATTTATGTACCCTTTCTTAGAACTCTTCCTGTTTTTCGATCTTTTCGTAATTTATAATTGGGAACAAATCGAGCTTGGTCCAAAAACTATCCTCTTTATGTGGATATCTATAATAGTCAAACTAAATACAGTTTGTAGCAAAATATGATTATATGACATTCTATTATCCACCAGATATTTGATTGAGACCATACTTTGTTTTGGTTATTTTCTCCTTTTTCTCTATTTCCATAGGACATAGTAGTGACAAAATCGATAGGTCCATACCATTAGAATATTTTACTGTTTTTCACGTCCCCGATGTCTCTTTGTTCTAGATAGAAACTCTTGGCTTATATATTTTTTTGTTATTGAAAATCTAAAAAAATATATATATATATATATATATAATAATAATAAAATGATTTTATGGGGAATTTGTAACGCCAAGTATATTATAAAAACCTTTGTTATGGAAAAATTTTGTTTTTGACCTAAATAAAGTAACTAAGTTAGGCATATTGATTTGTGTGGGCCACTCAGAATTTTGTTTCCAAATCTTGTTCAATGTATACATTTGCATGCAATTATGGTCTTTTGTTTTCTTTTTGGTTGTTTTTTTCTTCCCTTTTTTTTTAATTATCCAACGAAGATTTGTTGGTCATTTCTTGTTCAATGTATACATTTGCATGCAATGGACTTTTGTTCAATGCATACATCCGGGGTGTTATATGTTTTTAACATTATCCAACGAAGATTTCAAAATGTGTTTTTACTTGTAAGACAGGAAATAACGGATTTGTTGTTTTTACTTTAATATCTTTGGCCCTAAAAAGGAGTACAGCTTGATAACAGTAAGCAATTACAGCTTTGCGCTTAATTGAATGCATGAACTTATTGCAAGACGGTAAAAATGCTTCTTTTGGAAAGTAACTCTCTGAAGTTTTACCGTCTATGTGCGGTCAGTGGCGATTTTCAATGGCAGGAACCGATCGGTCCGAACCGACCGAGATTTGCCTTTTAATATGCTTATCCAACATCTTTCTTCTATTTCTCTGGAATTTTTCACTACTATTGCCGTCGCCGCCTCTGTCTCTTGCCACTCCCCACACTTCGGTTTGAAGAAGATGAAACCCTAGTTCACAAATTAAGTTCATTAGCCCAGCCCCAATTATTTAATTTCTTTACAAAAAAAATTATTTCACATATATGTTAAACGACACCGTTTCACTAAGTGTAAATTTGTAGTATGTGCAACGACACTGTTCCACAAACAGGTGGATACTTCGTTTTCAATTTTCAGACAGAATTTTAACTACTCAACTTCAAAACTCCTTACATCTCACTTTCTCTCTCTTACATTTTCAAAAAATTTAAAATTTAAAAGTCTATAAGTTTCTTATTTCAAATTGAAATTAGATGATTCTTATATTAAATACTCACAATGACGGAATGAGCGAAACAACATCTATTTTCATTTATATATATATTTTTTAAATACATTTCAATTTTTTGTATTTTTTTTAATATCATAGTTCATTTCAATTCATACTTCAACTAAATACATATTTTCAAACCAACCTCTATAATTATGTCTCGAAAAGTCCCCCTAAACGGGCCCCTAACACTCGGTTTGATAAGAAGGAAAGAAAACATATGAACAAGAGAAAAGAAGTTGGTTTTCCTTTATCCTGATTGGTATGATGGGGGGAAAGAAAATATATAATAAATTAAATGACTGTTTTGCACATTATTTGACATTAATCTAGTTTTAAAAATAAGGATAAAAAGTTAATTTAACTTTTTATCCAAGCTAAACAAGTTTTCCTTCCTAAAATCTCTCCACTTTTGGAAAGATAAAATATGGTGGAGTCCATCGATTATTTTTGCTCTTCACTTTTTTCTCCCCTCCACTTTTTCTCTTCTACCTAACAACCTAAAATACTATTTTTTCCCTTCAAAATCCCTCCTCTTTTTTCTTTCCTCCCATTTTTCACCTCTACCGAACATAGCATAAAGGCAACCCTAGCAAGCAGCGCCTCTTTACCCTCTTCTCATCCTCATCATCTTCTTTCTTTCAGCAAGTTATGCTGCCATTTTATGGGAGTGATCAAATTACTCCGGCAATCATCTTCTTCATCTTGCATGGAATTGATCGGAACCCACCGACACATCCAACCAGTTTTGGTCAGTGTTCAATCGGTCTTCACCACCTAGTTGATCGGTGGCGGTTCCACAGTTTTGAGAAATTAAAGATGTCGGTTGGTCATCAAACATAAAAGTTTGGTCATGACTAACCAACGTACGCCCCTAATCTCTATACCTTGTGGTGAAATGAATACAAATATGAAATTTTCACCACTTGCAACTATGGTTTTTACACAAACAATTATATTTTGATGGATTTTTATTTTCGTAACTTAATATGGGCTTTTTATGATAGAATATCTCTATCAATAATATATGTTTCTGAATATTTTATCTAATCCAAATCATATCAAAATGAGAAAGAATGCATACTCACATTCAAAAAAGAAAAAAAAAATGCAGAACTAAGCGAATTTGATACAGTGACAGTTAAGACAAAGTTCAAACTATAAAGCATATTTTTTTCATACTTTATTGTAAAAGTCTTTACTTTTACGATGTTTGGGAGGGAAGAGAATGTTGATAGATAGTGATAGAGCGAGACAAAAATCTACATATCAATTTATAAAAACTAAAGGATAAAGTTTTAATGGAGGTAATA
Organism: Ficus carica; assembly: GCA_009761775.1. Lineage (NCBI taxonomy): Eukaryota > Viridiplantae > Streptophyta > Magnoliopsida > Rosales > Moraceae > Ficus > Ficus carica. The sequence goes on from VYVB01000438.1 coordinate 124,515, forward strand.
TGATTGTTTTTAATTTCAATGAGATTATATATGTAGATTTTTAATTTTTAATGGACAAATTTTTGGGTTGAAAATAAAAAGAAAAAGATTTCAGTAGCCCCCACCATCCGCCCTTGGGGATAGGTGGCAACCAACAAAACATGACTATATTGCTAGGTTACATATAATTGTAATCATATACACTCACTAGTGTAAAGCATGTGCTATGCATACGTCAGATAAATTTGAGAAAATTTATCTAAAAAAGAAAAAATTAAAATAATAAGTAAAAAAAATATACATAAAAAGACCCAAGAGAAAGGCACAAAAAGAAAATCAAAAAGATAAAAGGAGGACTAAAATGAAAGAAATTATCAACACGAAAAATGACTAAAATGAAAAAAAGTTGGACCCAAAAGAAACGAAAAAGGATTAAAATGATAAAAAAAAAGATTCAGGATAAAATAAAGGACCAAAAAATAAATATAAAAGTAAAAAGAAGAACCAAAATGAAAAAAAAAATGGTCCAAAAAGAAAATAAAAAAAAGAACTAAAATGAAAAAAAAAACTGATTTAAAAAGAAAATTAAAAAAGGACTAAAATTAAAAAAATTGATAAAAAAAAATCAAGGATCAAAAAATATATATAAAAATTTTTCGTTCAAAACAAACCGTTTTTTAACGAAATTACATATACAGAGAAACGTTTTCTCCTTTCTTAATAATGTATAGATATAGATTACAAGAAGTAATTAATGAAAGTTAATAAAAAATAAAAAAAATACGACGGCTCTATCCACAAAATTCTCCTTTTCTTTATTCTTCCACGTGAGCATTGCACAAAAGAGTAACTTTTTTAATTAAGGTATTTACCAAAAAAATATATATATTAAATTAATGTGACTATTTGGTCGAATGAGAACTGGATCGGTTAGCTTTTGTCAATAGGAATTGCGTTGGATTGTTTTTGTGTGTTTAATTAGTGAAACGAAAAGAAGTTGCAATTAATAAATATATAGGTGTGTTTATTTAGGGGGGTTCGTACGAATAGGCATTGCGAAGGGACTGTGAAATGCCAACCCACTTGACCAAAATAGCCATTTGTGAGATGGTACTTGACAATTACATGAAATGATGGGGTTCGAGAACCAACATTCATTACTTTGATTTGGTGCGGTTGAATAGATTACATTCTCAGCCTAATTCCAAATATTTATAAGTAAATTGTGGATTTCACATCTCCTATCACATTTTTTTCCGTTTCAATAAGTGTCTCATAAATATTATTTTATTAACTCATCAATATATCAAAAAATTTTCAGCATTTAATTTTTTTATATAACTAAATTTGTTTCAATAAGTACCTCATAAATATTATTTTATTAACTCATCAATATATCAAAAAAATTTCAGCAATTAATTTTTTATATAACTAAATTTGTAAATTTAAATATTATGACATAATATTATTTGGGGACAACAATACGATAAAAAAATTCGGAACATTCTCGACTCATAATTTTCAGCATTATTATCTTCTTTGATATCCCATTTGACCCAAATGTGTTCACTAGCATTTTTTTTATTACCTGAACTTTTGAAATTTATCAGATTAGCACATAATTTTTTTTGGACAATTAATCCCTTAAAGTTATAATTTTTGACACCGTCAGATCATTTTACTCACATCCATAAAAAAAAATGAATGGATTTTAACATGTAACTAGGTTATAATAATTCAAAAAGGAGATTTTTTTTTTGAACTTAAAAGGAGATTGTTGATATCATTTTTATTTAATTTCAATACAGATTCAATTAACAACTTGAATTTAATTCAATTATAACTTAAACTTGAACATAAATTTTAAAAGGATCAAAATTGTAACTATATATATTTTTACTATATTTTTAACCGTTGTAGATTATATTTTTCTTTGTTAATAACATTTTGTTTTGAACTTGGAAGAGAATTCAAACTATTTATTTCATGATAAAATTAGATGTAAAAATACCGTTAAACTATAATTGTAACTATTTCCATCTGGATTTATTTTAATCTTTGGACAATTATTGTAACTCGTGGTTGACGGTTCACTTGAAATCCATTACCCTTCAACTCTTTCCAATAATATTTTCTAATGAACAATAATGCTCTACGAATTCATCCTTTAACCCAATTTGCTCCACCACTTTTTTTTTTTTTTTTTTTTGTCATTTATGAAGAGAACGATTGAATTAAACATGCCATGAAAAGAAAGGTAGCATATGTTCCTAAAATTTGAGTACATCTCAAAAAAATTTTCGTTAAACTCCTTTTTTCCCCCCTTTCCCATCAGTTTTGATTCTTGCTCGTAAATGGACTACGAATTTCTATAATTTAACAGAGGTAGAAATATATGTATATATATATATATATATATATATTTAATATATCCCCAGATAACTTGAAAATTTTCAAAAAATATGTACCTTAAATACAAAACATTTTCTTTATTGTTTTAAAAACCCTTAAAAACTAGAATATTATACATATGTTAATATCATTTCTAAAACATTTTATACATGTACTCCTAAGTGAACATTAATATCACAGATTAAAACTATCAAACAACTATATTAATTCAAAAAGCAAAATAGCACAGAGTCGTAATTCATAAACAAACAATATCTAAGAGAAAAATAGAATATAGTTTTTTTTTTCTGTAAGTTTTTTCCTTATTTTTTTTTTAAATTTCCCAAATCCGAATATCTGGTCTTGAAAAACAGTTCATTCTTCACGCACCTGAAACAAGGACTAGTGTTGGGCATGGTTGCTGATCCTCTCTCAGGGTGTCCGACGTGGTGACAAAATATATATTACTTTTTAGTCGTTTTGCAGTGTCTGCTTGCGTCGTTTGTTGGACTGATTGAGCACTCCAATACCGCTGTCTTTTCTGCCCAACTTTCAGCCATTCCTTACCCACATACAATAAGGTTTATATATATTATATATATATATATATAAGGTATATACATATACACATACAAATATATATGTTTTGATTTGGGCTACTCTCAGGATCCAGGCCCAGGATCACCATACCCTCGCACATATCAATAATACCGGCTTCGTTTAATATTTTAATTTAACTTTAATTAAATTATATTTTTTAATCTTAATTTTATTTTTTACTGAAAAATAAAAAAAAATTATAATTAATTTTTAAAAAATCAACAAACTCTAAATTAAAAATTTCATCTCCAACCGGTAAATCAAATGCAAACTTAGTTTCTGTTTTAGGATCGCCTAAACTTAATTTTAAAAAAATTATTGTTTATAATTTATCACTCTTCGGAAGCTCAATTTGTAATTGTGGACGAACTAAGAGCATAAATTTGAAAATTTGTATTAAAAAAAGATTTCATTTTGAAATGAAAGTATTTTTGGATTTATGTTGAATGAGTGTAGTGTGAATTTTGAAGTGATAAAAATTTAAGTTGAATTCAAATATTTTAGCATATGCATTTTAGTTAATTTTCTATATGATTGTTTCATTTTATTATTATTTGAACAAATTTTTTTCCATTTATGTTGGCCATTTTGTGGAATTTTTCGAGGGTTTATTTTCTTAAAACCTTACTCTTCTTTCTGTTGATTTGTCTCTCTTAAAATAATTTTTTTAAACATATCCTTATTTTTTCATTTCTATTTTTTTCTCTTTAGTTTCTTTATTTCAGCCAGATCTAATATTTTTAACTATGCCTCATTAAGATACTTTTTTTTTTTCCTGATTTATTCTTTGTTAATTAGTTTTTTTTTCAAATACATTTTTATTTAAATATTCTTTTTCATTATGTCTGAAAAAGTTTTAACAAATTTAACATATATATGCGGAGCAGGTATATAATGACCTAGTATGTGAATAAAGGGGGAAGATAAACAGATCTAAAACGGACACATTTTTTTTTACATGAAATTAGATATATATATATATATATATATATCTTATGAGTATTGCACTATTGTGCTATTGCAGATATTTTATAACTATAAAAGTTATACACTTTTCTGAGATAAATGTATAATTATACCTTTTACGTGTAATTATTTTTTTAATTTACCCCGCTATGTTTTTAGAAACTGCACAATACATTTTTAATTAAAAGCAATAATTTCAATTTCATTACTTGTGTACTTTGTGAATGAAATTGTTTTGATGAAACGAAATAAATACCCATGATTAGTTTATAAATGTACTGCGCATAATTCAAAAGCATTAAAAAGCCAAAAACAAAACATCAAATTTTTAAGAAAAATGTCATAATTACCCCCTGAACTTTATCACTAGTGTCAATATGTCCCATAAACTATGAAATGTATTATGGCTCCTGAATTTAATCATGTGTGTCAAGTTGCTCATTCGGTTAGTTGCCGTTAGTTTTTTCCGTTATCTTGAACTTTGTATTTGTCTCAAAATACCTCTGATCTTTAATATTTGTGTCAAAATACCTCATGATCTTTTAATATTTATATCAAACTGTCTCATTTATATTATTTTAATTATCTAATATTATATAATTACCTAATAATTATTAATTTTTTATAACAGCTAAAAAATATATATTTATTATAATAAAGTGATATGCATCTTTTTTTTAAACACTTTTTTTTATTTTACTTATTTTAATTTAAGTTTATGGGTTATGCGTTTACTTATGTGTAACCATAATTTGTAGGATTCAAATGTACGATTGGATTTCAAATACGCTTTTTACTTGACATACATAATTTGAAATCATAGTCATAACGAATTTCGTTTATGTGTTTCCTTGAATCCATAATGAGAATAAATATTGTAAATTTACTTTGATACACATTCTTAGTTATATTTTTTAATTTTAAAAAACGATAAGTTTGCATATTTTGGTATAGTATTATCAATCGTAATTAAACTAAAAATTGTAATATTTGGATAATAAAATAATGAACATTAGTTGTGTAGTTATTTTGTTTAAGAAAATCAAAATGAATGTAAATTTGAAATAAAATAAGCAAAATAAAGAAAAAGTGGGTCGAGAAAAGATACATTTTCTTTTAGTATAAAGTTTTTTTTTTTCACCTATTTTAAGAAATTTAGGTAATTATACAATATTAGATAAATAAAATAAGATAGATGTGGCAGTTTAACATAAATATTAAAGATTATGGGAAATTTTGACACAAGTAATAAAGATCAGGGCGTATTTTAATACAAAAGCAAAGATCATATAGGGTATTTTGACACAAAAACACTGTTTAAGGGACATTTTGACATTAAAGATAACGGAAAAACTAACGGTAACTAACTGAGGGGGCAATGTGACACACATATTAAAGTTCAAGGGGCATAATATATACATTTCACAGTTCAGGGAGCATATTGACATTAGTGACAAAATTCAAGGGGAATTTATGACATTTTCCAATTTTTATTAAAACAATTAGGAAATTTAATAATTAGGAACTTTAATCATGTTTTTTAGATACTTAAAGGATTTTTTTAGTTTTTTTTATATAAATAAAATTCGGTATAATTAAGGATGTGTTTATCTTTTTTCCTTTTCTTTTCCCCCCCTAAACTAATTAGGGGTGTTTCGCATGTTTTTTATTTTTTATTTTTTATTTTTTCAATTCGCAAATACGTGGTATGAATCTGAAATAAAATTTCTAAAATTTAAAAAATATTTTTGTAGTTTCTAAAGATATAGAGATAAATTAATCAATTAATAGACAATTAAAATTAAGAGGTATAGATATGTAATAGATCCATATATATATATATATATTAATTATTGGTGACTATAATATATGCTAATAAGTCATGTACATATTATCCATGGCATAAGCAAAACATGGTCACAATATCCTAATTAAAAGATCGAGCAATTAGAATTAAACTCGAGAATTCCTATTTTGGGGTTTGGAGTATGATTTTGTCCTCTTCATTTAATCATTTTTCGCACGTAACTGAGGCTCAACCTCACCACATGATCTAGCACTACTGCCTGAAGCTCGTCAAGCATAGAACTTTAACAATTTTTAGTCACATTGCAATTCGCAAACATCGGTTATATGTCAAATTAACATATGATATTGAAATCTCCAGGTACGATGATCATTGTTACCTCAATGGCAGCGAGTGTGAGTATATGAGGGGCGATGATTCGCTCCGAGAAGTGCTTGCGTCGTGCTCTCTGGAGGATGGAGCGCACTTCTCGCTGTTCTATGGCTGCAAAACAACGAACTACTCCTAATTTCCTTTTGCTACTTGGTTTTAGTCACCACCAGCTCTTGCAGCAACTGTAGATCCTGTTAAAGAAAATTGGATGGGAAGGGACATCATTCGGATCTAGGATGGTGGATTCGGAGGCATGTTAGGTATACCGTATTAGCACTAATTGTATTATTTAAAATAATACAATGTTTGACAATATCTTTGTATTGTATAGTTTAATACGAAATTAAAAATTTATATAATACGAACTGTGATATCTTATATAACAAAAAACAATTGCATTATGTTGTATTATAAAATTTAATCCAAAAATAAAATATTATAAATTTCAATATGGAGGTTGGGTCGGGTTTCTGAACAAGAGTCGGGGTCAGGTTTCAAGGTTGGATTTCGGGATGGGAGTCGGGATTCGATTTCATGACGATGGTTTGGGTTGGGTTTCAGGACTAGGGTCAGGTTTCGGGATAGAGGTCGGAGTTTAGTTTCAAGGTCGGGGTTAGGTTACGAGACATAGGTCGGGATCGGGTTTAGAGACGGGGGTCGGGGTTGGGTTTCAGGATGGAGGTCGGGGTCGGGATTCGGGACTGGTGTTGGAGTTCAGTTTTGGGACAGGGGTCCGGGTCGAGGTTGGGTTTCGGAATCAAGGTTAGGTTTCAGGGTCAGGGTCGGGTTTCGGATCGGGTTTCAGGATTGGAGTCAAGTTTCAGGATTGGGTTTCGGGATTAGGGTCGGGGTTAGGTTTCGTGGTTGGGGTCGAGGGATAGGGTCTGGGTCAGGTTTAGGGGCCGGGGTCTGGTTTTGGGATGGGGGTCAGGATCGAGGTCGGGTTCGGGTTTTGAGTCGGCGGTTAGGTTGGGTTTTGGGATGGGAGTCAGGGGTAACCCTCGTCCCATTACTCAACCTCGACCCTAAAACCCGACCCGACCCCAAAACCCAAAACCGATGCTAGACCCGAAAACCAATCTCGATCTTGATCCCAATCCCGAAACACAATCTCAACCCCTAATCTCGAAACCTAACCCCAGCCCACATTTCGAAACATGACCTTGACCCTGACTACAAAACCCGACTCTGGTCCTGGGGTCATAGCATAAATGTTTTTCATAAGAGTTTCATGTTTTTTCTCTTTTCCGTGAATATCGTTTGGAGAAAATTGTCATCGAATGATCTCTTTTGTTCAATTATTAGGTTTTTACAAAAGTTGTAAGCGCTGCAATATTTTTTGCTGTTCTAATGACTGAAAGTTAGCCACATGATCACGTTAATTTAGAGTGAGAGTTTGAAAAATTATTCGTCATTTTATACATTTCAGGTGTTGATGGAGATTGCTCAACATATGTCTATTTTGATCCACAGTGAATACATATTCTATTGAACTTTAATAACGCATTCATATTATTATTTTTATTATTATTATTTGATTCTTTTAAGTTTCTATTTGAAGATATTAAGCTTCATAGTAATTTTAAGGTGTTGTATCCAGCTAAATTTCTTATCCTTCTCATTGGCAAGATTATTTTGTGAATTAAGGTTTTCCTTTCAAATTTCTTCTTCTTATTTTGATTTTTGCCCCCTTGAGTTGGTTGTCGTGATATGAGCACCTTGATCCTTAAAAAAAAAAAAAAAAAAAAAAAAAAAAAAAATTAGAGATTCAGACTTTATATATTTTAATAAAATCAAATATAAAATTATTATTAAATTATATTTACAATCACAATATTATTATTCTTTTATTTCTTTTTTGAAGTACTGTTTTGACATGAATTGTAATGTGCTCAAATTACCTATCATTATGACTCAAAGTCCTAACGGGTTAAGTTTGTATTAAATTTATTAGCTATATACATATATATAATTTTAATGTGATTTCGAGATCATAGAAAGTGTTAAATAAATAAAATGAAAAAACATTTCTTAAGGTCGTTTCCTTGACTATTTGTAATGATAGAGTGCAGTGACATATCAACATCAACTCTTTGTCTTCTGTTATAACTCAGTAATTGTTGTTTCTTTTCATTCTTTTTCCATAGTAATAATGTGATATTAATCTTTTCATTGACCAGGATCTGAAGAAAAAGGAATCCAACCAAAGTGGTATCGGATGACTTTCTTTGTTTTTTGTGACGCTTGTTAATTGGTCCGATGGGTGCCTTGATTGGCTACTTGATTTGATTTAGGACAACAAAGAAAAAGAGGAAAGAAAAGGCCAAAAAAAAAAAAAAAAAAAAGAAAATAGATGGAGAAGATAATCCATAATCTATAACATTATTTGAAAGTACGTTTGGTCATCATCTCTATAATTATCACGGGATAATCGGATCATTATTATATAACTATTTATATAATGATTTAATCAATATCACATAATTTTATTTTATTTATTTATTTCGCACGTACTACACAGTTGGTTTATTAGTAATTAGTAATGAAAAGAGATAATTGAATATGTGATATGAATTGTTAAAATCTGAAGTGAAAATACAATCATTAAGGAGCCGTTTGAACACCAACTGCAGTTGTAGTTTTGGTGTTCTTTTGACTAGAAACGAGTTAGTGTTTGAAAATTAATGCAGCTTTCGTTGACAGACAATTTGAAAATCAAATACAACATTTAAATTTGTGTTACAACATTGAATATGTCTGGAAAAAAATAGTGATGTGGAACTTAATTTGTTGTTTTCGTCGTTATGAGTGTCTAAATATAAGAATTATTTTATTTTGACTAAAAAAAAAAAAGTTATGTTTTTTTAAAATTTGAGTTTTTAAAAAAGAAAAAAAAAAAAGAGAAAGAGATATTGATTTAAATTTAAGTTGTAAAAGTGTGACAAAAAAGAAAAAAGAAAAAAGAAAAAAGAAAAAAAGAAAGAACTCCATTAAACAAAACTAATACTATCAAGAACAAAACAGATTCATCCATCCTTATGAGAAAATTCATAACCAATTCTACAAAAATTGAAACTCTGAGATTCCTACTAATTAAAGTAGACAATAGACCTTTCTTTTGATATCTTACATATTCCTTTTCGAGTTCATTAAGGTCATGAAAAATGTATTACAAACTATTGATAGATAAATTATCATTTTTCATCATATAACTTAAAAAATCCATATCTATACCTAAAAATCTCCGTTTTAAGTGGTTAATATAACAAAATGAAACTAAGAACGTCTACTTTATGGATCAAAAACCATAGTCAACAAAATCATCATGAATAGACACAATTTTCAGAATTAAACAAAGCAATCAAAAACTTATATTTTCATATAAACAAATCATAAACCCGGATTTTAAGAATTAGGAGAATTGAAAGCCATACCTTGAGGTAGAAAGGGAGAGAGGGAGAGTGAGAGATAGAGAGAATTAACGTTTAAAATTTATCCAACAAACACATGTGATGAAAACCACTTAAAATTAGTGTTTCTAATTTTTAATAAAATTAATGGTTTAATAATGAAAGTACCAAAATTGTAATTTATGATAAGTTCAGGGAAAATTTTGGTTACATTTTGAATTATTAGGGTAAGTGAGACAATATGTCAAATAATTTCTCACTTGTTCACAAAATTCCATTCACGCACTTCACAAATAAACCTATTATTTATTTATTTATTAAATTTGGGTCAATAACTCGTCTAGTTATTAAACTTTAAATTTATGCAATTTTGATCCCTGTTTCTTTTTTTTCAACTTGAATAACCCTAAACTATTATTATAGTAGTGCTCTCCGTTAATTTTTTAATAGAATCTGTTAGTGAGTATCAACTGTTGACCATAATTACTAAAATAACCCTAGTGTACATATAATCATATATCCAAGCATTATTTGTAATTTATCTGATGAAAAAAAAAAAAAACAAAGTATTTAGGCTCCATTTGGATCACGTGTCCATTTTAAAAAAGGAAAATTTTTTGTTTTAAATGAGTCTTTTTATTTTGAGAATAAGATGATGTTTGGATATGTTAAATTTTTTTTTTGAAAACAAAAAAGTTATTTGGAATGAGAAAAATAGTGTTGTGAGTAGTGCATTATGAGAAAATTTTAAAAAGATTCATTTTTTTTTTCAAAATGGTATTGTATAAAGTAAGTTGAAAAATAAGAAAGTTTTTTTTTTTCCTCAAAATGAGAGAATGATAAAAAAAATAGAAAAAACACTCTTTGGTAAAAAAATTTTAATTTTGAAAATTGGATATATCATTTGAACATGGGGTTAATTTATGTGAACAGTATAAATTTAAAAATTTAGAAACTAACGCAACAATTTACCCCCAACGAGTTTTCATAGACGGCTAGCATACTAAACAACAAGGGTAGTTTGGTCAAAATAGGTCGAGCGATTTTACCGGATCAAGAATTGAGAAAGTTTCACAAATCGAAAGTCGAAACTCGACGAGAACAGATGAAAAAAACGAGGAAAAAAAAAAAAAAAAAACCTACGGTAGTCACAACAGACCACCAACGTTGGATTCGAACTCTTTTGAATCTCCTACTTCCCGGGTCCCACTTTCGCCGGAGAATTCCACATCCTCTCTACGGTACTCATTATTATTTTGAAATTTTTATGGTTTTTTTTTTTTTTTTTTTTTTTGGGCACTTCCCAGTTCTTTCGCCGAGAATTAAAAAAGAAAATTAAAAAAATTTTCTTATTATTTGTGTTTGGGGGGAAAATAATTTAGGAGAAAGTTATCGTTTTCGATTGGTTCGTCGTCATGAGTACCGGAGATCTTCTCAACGTTCAACCTTCGGAGCTCAAATTCCCTTGTAAGTTGCTTTCATTTTTTCATTTTCTTTTTTCTTCGTTTCAGTTTCTGTTTGGTATCGGAGAATTTAGGAAATGAATTTTTTTTTGGGGATTTGGGATGCCAAGTTTGGAAAATTGATTAGGAAATTCTGAGAAATGGCTGAGTAGGGTCATGGAGATTGATCTTGATTTAGAATGGTTCCCAATTTGTTTCTTCCCTGTTTTTTAGCCGAGAAAATGGAGGGAAATTACGAAAGTTTCTAACTTTAACGTGATTTAATTTGAGGTTAATTTACGAAGAAGAATTTGGTTATAAGATTTAAAAAAAAAAATATTGGAAAGAAAAGAATGGTAGTTTTTTTAGTTTTATGAATGTGTATTAACTGTGAAATTTGGTTCCTTTGCATGGTGGTGAAAAAGTTGAATTGAAGAAGCAGAGTTCATGTTCTATGCAGTTGTCCAACAAGACAGATAAATATGTGGCTTTCAAGGTTATTTATTACTTGATTATCTATAACTGCAGTTATTCCTTTTTAAATTAACATTTTTATTTGCCATGATTTAAATAATGCCTATTCCTTGCATAATTTTTGTTGGACATTTTTCGAACAGGTTAAAACAACCAACCCTAGGAAATATTGTGTTCGACCCAATGTTGGAATCGTTTTGCCTCGAAGTATCTGCAACATTACTGGTAAATACTTGATAGCATTGCATTTGGTGTCGAATTTCTCTTTCTAATTCCCTAGGTTTAAGAAATAATGGGTTTGTGTTTCCTGTTCAGTAATTGCTTTTTCACATGTTGAATAATTCAAATGATTTAGTTCTTGAATGAAACATCTATGTCTAGTTTGAGTAATGGTTTCTAAATTCGTTTTTGCTAGTTACAATGCAATCGCAAAAAGAGGCGCCTCCAGATATGCAGTCCAAGGACAAATTTTTGCTTCAAAGTGTTTCTGCACCAGATGGAGCGACAGCAAAGGACATAACCCCAGAAATGGTGACATGGTGTTTACTTCTTTGGTTCGAGTTTTTCTTTGTTGGATTTGTCTTTCTTAGTCTTTACTTTTCTTGTACAGTTTAACAAGAGGAGGTAAGGTTGTCGAAGAGTTTAAGTTGCGCGTAGTTTACATTCCTGCAAATCCTCCATCGCCTGTCCCTGAAGAGTCTGAAGAAGGTTCTCCTTCCAGTGCTTCGGCAGTCGATAATGCGAAGCAAAATTCATCTTTGTTTGACTCTGTAAGAGTTTCTTATTACTTCTCCTTTAAGTCTATTTCTTATTTTATCATTGTAATTCCAATTTTTGGAGTGGAGGTTTTTACAAATCAGTTCTGAAAAGTCTGTTTGACATTCTGTACATTTTAGGTGTCGAGATCACTTGAGGTGTCCAAAGAGAAGTCATCGGAGGTAAAGTGAAACAGATCTTCATGTTCAGTACTGCTTGAGATAAATCCTCGTCTTTTGTTATCTTACTTTTAGTAATTGACATATTTGTTTCTATTCTGTTTTTCTCATCATAATCTATATGAATTACATGGGAATTGACTAGTGAATGTGTGTCTCATTGTTATGATTACTATGTGAATCTCAGTTTACCTTTCAAAATTTTCAGTTGTTTATTTCTCATTATGTACATTTTGTGGTTGATTATGCTTTGGTGGCTTTTTTTATTTATTTATTTATTTTTTTAATGGAAGGTGCATTTTATATTGATGTTCTTTAGATCATCAAACATTTTTCCACAGAGCAGTTTTTTACTTTTTTTTTTTCGGCAGGCATGGTCTATAATCTCCAAGTTGACTGAGGAAAAAGCTTCGGCTTTGCAAGAAAATCAAAAGCTTCTTCAGGAACTGGTATTGGTTATGCTTATGCATTAACTTTTTGAGGAATGCTAACCGCACTTGTGTCGTGAGTGCAGGATTTGGGATGCTCAATGTTGAGCGTCTCACATGAATCCTACGGCAGGGCCCATGTGATTTAACGGTCTAGATTGTTAACTCATGCATCGCAAGAGCATTCAACATTCCTCCTACTTTTTCGTTTGTAATTGTGTTGATATGACCACCTTTATTCTTTTTGTTCTCCGAAGTTCCATTTGACTTGGTTCTGATTATTCGCTCTCCCACTTTAGAGTACGGAACTTGACAATAAACCACTCCCCAGTTTTATAAGCTCACAGCATGAACAAGAAACCTAGTCCTCTGACTTTTAAGAAAAAAGAGCAAAACTTGTCCCTTTTCCAAGTCGTTTACTTGACTGTTTGCAATGACGAATGGCATTGACGTATCAGCATGAACTCATTGTCTTCTGTTCTAGTTAACTCAATGATTCTTTTTTACTTTCTGTTAATTCTTGTCCTAATAATGCAACATTTTTCATGGACCAGGAACTGGCGAGCAAAGAGTTCAGTGGAAGAGGGGGCGGTCGATTTTCTGTGTTGTTTGTGGCGGTTTTTGGTCTGTTGGGTGTCTTGATTGGCTGCTTTATAAAAAGAACATAGTAGCTCTTCGTTACTCGAGTACCGACATTAAATTTGTACCTCGATTTGAAAATCTTTAGTTGTTCATTCTCCTGATTTAAGTGAACAATGCAGTGGTCTCCTTGTATTTTTTTAACGCTTTCATTGGTTAATCTAGGGAGTCCAAAGGAGCGTCGGGTTGGCTTTTATGTACCATGAAAAGTTGAACACTTCAATTATTTGGGTAGTTTAGGATTAGATTTTTTAACTACAAGTTTCTATGTTTAATTCTTTCAAACTATGTGTCAGCATTAGTATTTTGTCGTAGTCAAAACTCTACATCCAAGACCATCTACCGTGCCTTTGTCATGCTATTCTGAGAATATCAACTTTTTGTTATCATCATTAAAGCTTTAAAATTCCGTATTAGTAAAATTTAACATTTAATAATGTATAAATAAAAAAAAACTGTAATAATTGGATGAAAAAGTTGAGATCTTAATCAATAACAATCAATGCGAAATCTAACATTTGCTTTACTTTGGTGGCAATTTTGTCATGAAATTTACCAAAGGATAAATTTAATACAAAAAATAACACATGTAGATTGTATTCACATTGATACCCTCAATTTAACACTCATTAGATATGATCTAAAATACAAAATGAAAGAAAATCATTCATATATGGTCAATAACCCATTGAATACAAGAATTAAAACGAAGTCCCAAAACTATTATGGAATATTTACTCTAAGCAAATGATCCAAAGGAAGCTACAAATTCAGCATAGGAAGAAAATTTCTAAAGCATAGACAATTCATACTAAGCCTTGTCGCTGCCGTCGACGTTGAGCCGGGTTTGCGGTACGTTTCTTCGATGTGCTTGGCCATGAAAATGCCTGAGGTTGCCAACTTCTTATGTCGGGGATGTTATAGTTCTGTGCTAAGTAAGCCCCATAAACAGTCCCCAGCATGAAGCAGAAACCTGTCCTTATTATGCCCATGGGGGGTCAATCAAATCAAGCTCTCTTTGAATGTATGATGTTTGTGTGTGTTGTGTGTGTGTGTATATATATATATATTATATAGAGAGAGAGAGAGAGACTAGAAGAAGAAAAAACTTGCTTTGAGCGGTTAAGTTGAAGACTCGGAGGGTTTTTATAAGTTACTGAGAAGAGGTCTGAGTGGCGAATTTCTTGAAGCCCAAGACACTTTTCTTGGACGAGGATTTCTCTAAAATATTGGTGACCCCTTCCCCAAGCTAAAGGTCAACACCTAACTACATTAACTTGACTTTATTCTTTATTCTCTCTCTATCTCTCTTTTTTAATTTTTTTTTTCCCGTTAATCGCATTTAGTGATATTATGATTATTAGTAATTTCACTTTATTAAACAGCTCTGCTAGATGATGCGTTTAAGACATGAACCGCATCACTGAGATTTCGTCTTAATATCATGAGGTGGTATTTGATTTATTAGAATAAAACGGTCATTCTAATGTTTGTTTGGCCTTTTAACCATTAAAAATTCGTTTTTTAATACCTACATTCCACTACTTTTTTATTGGAGATATAACCTTATCTATCCACACTTGATTTCATCGAAAGCTTTTACGTTTAAATTTGCTTATTTTCAAGGACCGAATTATGAAGGATCGAGTAGGGGCAGCCAAGCTCATTGACTTTCTAAAAAAATTAAATTTTAAACCTTTTAGATAATTTATGACTCCTTCATCTTATATTGAGATATAATAATTCATATAAACTCTGTGGATTTTATCTTTTTTTTAATTTTTTTTTTATTTTTATATAAAGCTGTTTATGATACCATATCCTTATTGATAGTGCATATTTATAAATGTTAAATCTAATCAAAATCATATCAAATTAACATTTCCACTTTTAATCTGTCATATTTATTGAACCTACTAGTAGTGTTCTATATAAAACCTGTCATACCAAAATTTGCCAATGGACTCAAGATGTCATTCAATCAAAATAATAAATAATAATAACTCAAATTTTAACATGACAGTAGTATCTAATTTATTCGATTTTAACATTTACCAAATAACAAGCATCGGAATTATATTCCAATAGTATTCACTCCCTTCTTATTCTCACTCCATTATAAATATTATGTTCTTGTTTGTTCCTATTCCAATTCCAGTTAAATTCGTTCAACCAAACGCCATCTAGATTATAAGCTGACATAGCAAGGTCTATATTTAACACTGACCAGATTTCCCATTTATCCTCGATATTTCATCGATAAAAGCTATCTCTTCAAGGATTTTCTCTCTTCCCCCTTATTTAACTAGTTTACAGAAATAAAAGTCAAAATCCTAAAAAAAAAAAAAAATTAAAAAATTAAAAAAAAAAAGGACTATAGTCCATGCACTGACTATTTTATTTGGCAATAAATTTTAAGGATAAATTACAAGGTTGGTTGCCAAATTTTGAGTTTGTGCAATTTTGATGTATTTTTTTTTAACTCTAATGATCTTAAATTATTAAAAACTTTGTTACAGTAAGTCTTTTCTGTTAATAGTTGGATGGAATCTGTTAGTTCACACCACTTTTTTGACCAATTACTAACTGATTCCGTCCAAATTAAAATTAATGGAAAATACTATGGTAGCAACAGTTTAATAATTTAGGGACATTCTAACTACCAAAAAAAAAATGTAATAAAACTCAGAGACTAAATTGTACAAACTTAAAAGTTTAAAGACTAAATGACCAGTTGTATTGGCCACCATTTGTGGTGGGGGTTTCTTTGTTTTTCTGCAGTGTTGGATCCGCTAATTTTACATACTTGCAATACCCATATAAAGATACTTATCATTGAAAACTTCGCAAAAAAGAACAAAAAGAAGAAGGAAAAAAAAAAAAAAAAACTTTTGAGCTAAAAGTTTGAACTTCGAGTGCACAAACCAAAGACGGGATACATTTCTGAAACTACAAAATTTCATTAAATACACCAAGTAACAATTAGAGAGGAAAAAAAAAAAAAAAACACACACACACACACCGTGTTAAAGTACCACTACAAACCACATCTTAATTAACTAGAATTAAAGAAAACTAGGAAGTGGGTGGATGTAGATCTTCAAACATTTGATAACATGGGACTAAACATCATTGGAAACAACATTTGGTGCTGCAGATTCGGTTCCATTTCCATGTGGGTTGGAGGCGTTTTCCTGCTCAAGCATTCGGCGAGCACAAGCCCAGCGTCGACGAGCTTCTTGATGATGACAACGTTGGAACCCTCTAGTCATGAGAGCTCCACACATGGCTCCCAACACAAAGGTCACACCAGTTCTCAAAACTGGCATTTTGGTTCCGAGTCCCACAATGTTCGACATGAGTACCAACAATTGGGATATTTGCACGCAAGTGGTTTGAAGTTTAGGTAGAGAAATGGGATTTTTAAGAGCTGATTTGGAGGAAAATAAGAGCTTTGATGGGGGGCTTTATATGGGCTTGTGGTTTGTTTTTATTGGTCCAACTGCTTGCCCCTTCTTCAAGGGTCAAATATTTTGTGTAGTCAATTATGTGGGCCCCTGTTACCCACCTTGTTGATCAAGAAACTTTTTTCTCCCCTTCCAATCTCTCTCTCTCTCTCTCTCTCTCTATAATTTTTTTTTTAATTTTTTTGGAGATCATGTCGTTTTACTAACTGTTTGAATCCTAAATTGTATTTGAAGTTTTATTTAATTTTTTTTTGAGAAAACTTGTTATTCAAATTGAATATTTGTATTCAAATATAGAATTTAAATTGTATATTTAAATTAAAAGCTCTTTCGGTTCACCAATTGAAGCTAAACATTTCCAACTAATTTTTTGTTTTTTTTTTTTTGAAAAATAAGAAAAAATTTAACAACTTTTTAAAAAGACAAACAACTTCAGTTATAAAACTTTAGTTTCCAATTGGTGAACTAAACTCAAGTTAAATGTATGTTTGAAAAGTTTTAATTAAAAGTAATTTTTAAATAGTGTAAAGGTAGAAAAATAAAGGTGATACATATTTATATAATTGAAATTTGAATTTGGAACTCAATTATCGTGAAATAGTGAAATATGCAAATAATTTTACTTTTTTTTTTAGGATAACAATTTACCTTTTTTTTTTTCCAAAAGGAAAATAATTTTTATTTCAGTAGTGACCAAAACAAACATTTATTATATTTGAATACCTGGTGGTTGTTTTAATAGTTATCAAAACGGACCATATGACTTTTGAAAGATGTTAATAACCGATGCAACCTTGAGATTTAGAGAACAAAGATATATTTTTATGTCATTCTTGTAAAAGAAAAATAGGATGATAAAATTATTACAATATTGTCACCTTGTCACTCTTAAGAGGCTCTCATTTCACAGAGAGAGATAATCTAATTTTCTAAGGATGTGTTTAGTTGGACTTTGGAGGGATTTGACGAGGGAGGGAAAGGGATGAAGGGGAATTTTATTTATTTATTTATTTATTTTAAGGGATAGAGGAATTGGGAGAAAGGGAAGACACTTTTTCAATGTTTGGTTGAGGCAGTTGAGAAGGAAATGGAAGAAGGTAAGGTAAAGATTGCCAATCTGAATTATTGAAAAAAAAAAAAAAAAAAAATCATTGGGTGCTATCTTTCAATTATTCCTCATAAGAAAGGACTGAAATTTGGAAGGAAGATGCTTGTTTCATGCAATAATTACTATTTTCCATGCATTCATCTCATAAATTTAGTAATAGTAGTAGTAGTAGTAGATTTTTTTTTTTTTGACTTCAAAATTGGGGGATTTGAAAGCTCAAAAAATAATAAAAATAATAATTGATGAATTCGAACTATATATCTCATGATAGAGTTAGATGTGAAATTACTACTAAACTATATCTTTTTTTTTTCTACTTGAGGTGGAGAATTCGAACTCTGCACTTTTAGGTGAAATCAGGTGTGGTATTACTATTATGCTATGCCTGCAACCATTGCTAGTTATATTTACTAAGTGTATGTTTGGTTCGTCGGTTGGAGATAAAATTTTAAAGTTGGAATTTGTTGACATTTCAAAAATTAGTTATAATTTTTATTAACGTTTTAGAAAAAGATAAAAATTGAGATGAAAAAGTATAATTTGATTAGAGTTGACTGAATGTTAACAAAGTATTAGGGGCCTGTTTTGTGTAGTATTGAGTTTGAGTTGAGTTGAAATTTTTAAGTTTAAATAGTAATTTTTGTTGATTTTTTCAGAAAGATAAAAAACTTTTTCAGAAAAGACAAAAATCATAATAAAAAAAGTACAGTTTAGTTTAAAATAAGTTAGAAAAATAAACAGACCCTTAATTTAATTGTTTTTACTTTTTACTTTTATTTTTTTAGTAAAAAACTATAAAATGGATTTTTAAGGCCTTGTTCGGCAAAAAAGCTCTGTTTAAACTAAACTGTACTTTTTTCATCATGTTTTTTGTCTTTTTCTCCAAAAAGTTGTTTGTCTTTTCTGAAAATTCAAAAAAATTTACTATTTAAACTTATAAATCTTAACTCAAACTTACACACCAAACTCACCCTAAAATTCCTTTTGCGGTGCTTTTTCTTTCCATGATTTGTGTGCTTATTAATTAAATTTTGGGTGAAAGAGGGAAATAACATAATTGGAGATGATAATGGAAAATTACAGCATAATTTTCTGAGATTAGAAAAAAACAACATACTGTGAAATCATATTTTTAAAATTCCCAAAATGTCCCCCAAATCCTCTTAATATCTATCTCTTCCTTCTCTCTCCTCTCTCTGCTCCCCTCTCTCTCTCATCTGAGTCTTCACCCAGATCTCCACTTGGCCTTGCGGCAGTAGTACAGGTAAACAGTCCGTCGCCAATAGCAACTCCGGCGTCGTCGCAGGCGAGTAGATCGTGAACTCCGACACGGCAAAATCGCGACGGAGAAAACCGCGAACCAACCTAGGCTCTCCATCCTCATTGCCGTCGGCGTCGTAGTACCTGCCTCCGACTTCGTCCTCCACGATTGTTTGTCGATGGAACGCTGGCAGTCCTCCGTCGATTTCACTAGATCTGGAGAAATCATCGTAGTCGGCACCCATGGTCGTCGTCTTCTCAGGCGATGGGTTTGGGTTAGGGATTTGGGTAGATTTCCATTCTAGATCTCGCCAGATTCGTCTCACCTACGCCGCCGCCGTACCTCCGCAGCCTTCACGACGTCCACTAGCGAGGTCGGAAGCTGATCGGCACGGCGAAAGCTGCCGGTGCTATGTCCACCGCGGGCATCCTTGGTATGCGAGAGATACAGAGGGAGAGAAAAATTAGGAGAGCGAGGGTATTGTGGACTATAGCGAGAGAAACTCGAACAAAATTAAAAAAAAAAGGGTTAAATTGGAAATAAATATCTTATTTAACGAGAAAATTTAAAATATACTATAATTTATCATGTTTTAAAAAACCAGCTATATATTTCCTTGCTATGTATAATGTATGTTATATATTATTCTTTTCATCTTTTTAATTTGAATTTGGGGGATTATTCTTGCGCATACTTTATGTGTAGATTCATTTGAGTAAAATTCCCAATTATTATTTTTTTGATTATCTATTTGGGATTAATCTTGATGCATGGGACTCTACCAACATATCCCGAAAAGGCAGCCTGTGCCTACAGGCTTGAAGGAGAAAATCATGAAAACAAAATAAATTCAAATTTTCAATTAGTGGTTCTAGGATTTCGTTTTTCAAGCTCGATCTGAAGATGATAAGATCGAAATTTGGTGGAATGCATATAGTCACATACTCGTATGTAGGTTTTAATTGTTTAAGTGATCTCCATTGCAGAATCAAGTTTTATTAGAGATTTAAAGTGAAACAAAAACAAGAGTGTTTACAAGGTTTAATTTCCATAGCTCTCAATCAGTTGTCATCGTGCATGTAAGATCTTGAGTATGCCTGAGGAGCAACTGAAGGCGGATTGAGCTCATAGTAAGTTAGTTTGACCGAAAGCGAGCACTAAAGCCTGGTGTAGGATGGGACCGAAGGTGTGCATTGAAGCTTCGAGTAAGACTGGAGGTCTGAAGACGTGCTGTAGACTTGGAGAAGGACATGAGGTCTGAAGCCGAATCATTATAGACACAGACGACATTGATTTTACATTGATGTAGGTTTATAGTAAACTTATAATGCCAATCAATTGTCACCATTTGTAAAGTTAATGAACTCCTTTTATTTGCATTGATATGTTCAACACCAGTCCAGTGATTTTTTCCCTTAGAGGTTTGTGCGCACGTTAAATAGTCATATTATTGTGTTTATATTTAATTTTGTAGCTATTTATATTTCTGTCTTATTTATCAGTACTTTGTATACAATTTGTCTAGTTTTTGTTGTGTATATATAGGGCCTGTTTTTGTTGTGTATATATAGTCTGATTGTCTTTTTATGAGGGCTCCTGTAGTAACATGATTAATTGTCACAAAATTTTCATTTTTAATTTATAATTAAATATCAAAAGTTCACCTTTGCATGTTTTAAAGCATAGTAATGATGATAAAAAGTAAAAATAGCAATAAAAATATTACTAAACAACGGATTATAAAATAAAACAATATTATTATTAACATTGTTAATTATTTTATGAATATAGTATTGATGAAGATAAATTCATTGGAGATGGACTTAGAGTTTGTCTTCTTAATAATTTTTTTTATAGTTTATTGATAGTGTGTCAAACTTGATTAGGGATGACAATATTCACCGCGAAAATGGGATCACGCGAGGATCTGTCTTGAAAAAGGTGGGGATGGAAGGACAACATTCGGGGATGGAGATAAAGTTTTATCTCTGAAAGTTGTTGGGACAAGGACGAGAAAAACACTTCCAGCCTCGCTTCGGCCCAGTTATATATGTGATCCATATATTTACGTATACATGTATATATATAACCAATATCATAAATAATTGTCTTTCAACATTATTAGTTTTTTATTGAAAAAAATAGTACTCTCTACCAAATACCTAAGGAGGTTATTAATATGTAATTTTATACGTATTTATCAATCTTATTTACTTTTTTTTTTTAACTAAAAGGAGGACTATTTTTTTTTTAAATCCAAATGTGTGGTTATAACATATGAGAGATGGGGTGGGTATGAGAAAAACCCCACCAACAGGAATCCTCATCCCCTACCACGCTTCTATTTAGGTAGAGATGAGGACAAGGATGGGGATGTTTTTGCAGTGGGGAATGAGAATGGAAAATGTACATTTTCTGTCCCTGCCCCATTGCCATCCCTAAACGTGATGTACTATCAATGAGCTCCCTTATAAGATTTTACTTATTTATTCGAAGTCCGAAAGACTTTTCAAGAAAAAACAATCAGTTTTTTCAATCGTATATCAAAGAAACTTCTCTCTCCCTGGAGAGGAAAAAAAAAAAAAAAAGACGGTAGCAGTGTATACCATTTAACTTTCAAAATTTTTCACATGTGGGATTATTTATTATTTTATATCTTATATTTTATTTTTATTGAGAAAATATACGCTATGTTTTAATATTTTACACGAACCTAGAGTCATCCAAGCATCATCTTTAAGTTGCAGAAGAAATAATGCTTAGTTTTGTTACGCCCAAACTATCTTTCTAAAACAGTCAATTGTAGTTAGATCGGGCGGTTGTATCCACTAGGAGGTAATAAAAAACCAAGAAAACGTTAGCAGAATAAGAACGTTAGAAAAGTAAATAATTAAAGAATAGTAAAAGAGAAATATTTTTTTTAGATTTTTATTTGTAATTTAGAGACTTCAACAAGAGAAAAACGGTAAGGCATCAAGAATCCTTTATGTATTTTGTATTCTAATTGCAAAATTGATTCATAGATAACTCAATTGTATAATTCACAATCCAAATACACAATCGGAAAAT
This sequence comes from Ficus carica, assembly GCA_009761775.1. Taxonomy (NCBI): domain Eukaryota; kingdom Viridiplantae; phylum Streptophyta; class Magnoliopsida; order Rosales; family Moraceae; genus Ficus; species Ficus carica. Next base: position 146,863 of record VYVB01000438.1, read on the forward strand.
ATTGATTTTTAAGCTCTCAAAAATTCACAAAAAGTATTTTAAACAAACTAAGTCTTCACTTTGATTTCCATAATATTATTATTACAAGTTATCCTAAATCAACTAAATATTTTTCATAGTAATTTGCAGTAAAAGACAACTTATAAAATAATTCAAGCAAAATAATTATCTGACTAAATTACATAACTAAAGCAAAACTAATACTTATATTATATAAGGTTACATAATATTTTGGAATAAAAGAAATGAGAATAAGAAGACTTAATTAATTCAAAATGTAAAAAATTACAAAATAAGAAAATCAATTTCACTAGTAAATAATACTCAACACATAATTTCATCTCTAATCTCACTAATGAAAGAATTAGTCTAGCTTGCTTATCATTTTCACAAATTCTAAAAGAAAGTATGAAAATAAATTGCAAGACAAACTAGAAAGAAGAAAAAATGTGTCTCCAAAAATACACTAAATGACAACAACCTCCAACACCCTTAGCTGATTACCCTATTTATAGAGTTTTGGGACGTTAAGCTTCAGCTAAAAGCAATGAATTTTATGGGAAAAGTTGCTCTGCTAAGGGGTATTTGGTGTGTAAATTTGAATTAAAATTGATAATTTAAATAATAAATTTTATTAA